>JABUQX010077537.1:45000-46411 GCA_015478945.1 Trachelipus rathkii | reverse complement strand
CTCACAAAACCCCAAACCTTCACTCCTATTATGCACCTTTTTTCTCACCTCTGCCAAACTCAAATTCCTTTCCATCAGACATTCCTTTACTGACTCAACCCACTTTTACTTGTCTCCCAGTCGGTCGATTCCTAGCACACTCACCACTATACATCTGCTTAACCAACTGACTATTATCCATCCCTTTCATATGACCAAACATCTTAATACACTCTTGTTTATTCTCTCATTTACACATATCCTCACACCACACTACTCCCTAACACGTTCATTTATCATATTATATATTTTTCTCACACCTAACATGTTCCTAAGATTGTCCACATAAATAGATTGTACCTTTGGTACCTCTTTTTCCACAACATAGTTTCGCAGCTATACATTAACACTGGTAACAACATACCCTCATGTAAAATCCTAGCACACTCCAGACCTAGTTCCTTTGTATTCACCAAGGATTTCATTGCACCAGCCCTCCCACCATCACAATTCGTTGATACTTTCCTAACTACATTCTGCAAATTCGTCCCCTTTTCAAATGCAACATTATTTTAATAATTTAAACCCTCGGGATATGTTTTCCAATTGCTCCCATCCAACATAACTTCACAACAGCGATCTCTCTTCACTCACTACCAAAACCTTACTCTTATCTCTTTACTTTCAAAACTCCCTTCTTTTCACCACCCTGCCAAACCTCGTCGAGCTAATTTTCAAAGATTCGGCACACCACAAACTAAATCATCCATGTACAATAAGCTTGGCACCTCCACTCTCTTGCATTCTCCATCAGTGAAGCAACTTTCAATTATCACTCCCATCCAAATACTGTTAAATAAAACAGGAGAATACTACATCCCTGCCTTAACTCACTACTAAATAATTAAACTAATCACATTCAACTCAATCTATTCCTACACCCGCCTACTACCACATACATACTTGACTCATTCAAGAAGTTTCATAAACACCCCAACCACAGAGCTTCTTCTACAATCCTGTCATAACGCTGTTGCAAGTCTATAAACCTAATCAATTTTATTTTTCTTCCTATTTTCCTAATAAATTTGTTTCAATGTGAAAATATGAACTCACATCCTCTACACTTCTAAATGCACGTCTTGTTTCTTCATCATCTTGCTCCATTTGAAACCCGACGCACGTCTTTCACAAAATACCAACATATATCTACCCTACACCCAATAATCTATTCTCTACAGTTTCCTTTATCATCCTCACCCTTATACAAGGGTACTAATGACTGCTCTCCCTCTATCCCTTGAAATATACCCTTCCATAAAAGCTATGTCACAACTTCCATATCCGTCAATCATCATCTCGTCTCTATTCTTAATCATTTCCAGCCGGTAATTATAATAATATCATTATTTATATAATTGTTTTTATTGTA
>JABUQX010077537.1:12500-37500 GCA_015478945.1 Trachelipus rathkii | reverse complement strand
ATTGTAATGCTACAAAATATTATTACAAACCATTATCTGTTCTGAAATAAAAATCATAAAATAAATAAATACTGTACATAATAAGCAACAGCGTAGAAAAAAATTAATTTGCTTTGCCTATTAAAAATTTATGTTCAAAGCTATTTAAAATTTGAAGCTCTAATTCTGGCAACGTCAAAACATTGAAATAAATTTAGCCGAAGGAACAGATTGGATGTTAAAGATTAGGGTTTATTAATTTAGTTATACATATTAGTTATATCAATGTAACATACCTATCCATCAGTATGCTACATTTCTACAAAAAATCTTAAAATTAGTTAAAACTAAATCAAAAGGGTTTATTATTAGTTATAGTGGATAGGTATGATGTATTTCTACAAAAAGTCTTAAAACGAATTAAAACTAAATATAATTCTTTAAAAAAAGAAAAAAAAGTCAGTTTAATTCATATTTAAAACAAACAAATAATCCATTATGAAAACTGAAGAAAACATACAGTATATTGGAAATATTAAAATATTTTAAGCCATAAAAACCGAATTTTTAAATTTAGAATAGTTCAATAATTTGTTCATAAATTGAAGAGAACTATATTATTATTATTTTATATTATTATTTTATTATTATTAATTATTATTATTAAATAAAAGTTTGATTTTATTTTCAACGTTCTAAATATTATTTTTTGTAACATAATTAATTTCCTTAAAATAATCTTGAAAATAATAATAAAGGAGAAGAAGAAGATATATTACATAGATTTCCGACGCGTTTCGTCTCTATACTTGGAACATCTTCAGAGGATTTATTTCTTGTAAGCGCATGAGTCTTTAAATTGATATATAATAGTAATCAAATGATATGAAAAACTGATAAATACATTAAAAATGTTATGTTAATGTCTGCGTTGCGTGTTTTGATGCTGAAGGCCTCCGCAATTTTACGTTTCTGGACTTCACATGATCCATATAATATTGTGAAGTGTTTAGAAATATTATAATAGTTGATTGCCATGTGCCGTTTGGAAATGTTCAAAGATTTTGCTGGGGACTGTAGAGATGTTGATATGCCCTAGTCCGACAATCTATTCTCGTGTAAGTAACCAATATATGTCGACCCTACTTCTTTGCATTTAAATTGGTTCTATACGAGAAGGTCTTAGGGCAAAGCATCTCTTGTGCTAAAGGAAGATGACAGTTGTTTAACGTTATGGTATATTTTCTGACTTTAATTTTTGAGGTTTCTTTAGTTTGAGGTGAGAGTTCAAAATATTACGGAGGCACTTCTCTTCTTTATTGACAAATAGCATTTGGAAGTTTTGAAGAAGAAATTTATCAAATTTTTTTGATTATTTTTACTTCTTTAATTATATTAATTTGTAAGGATTTTATCAATTAAACTGTCAAACTGAATATTGTGTATAATCACAGTAATTAAATTTTACTTAATGCTGCAAATTTCTCATCAAAGTTTTCCAAGTTGAACAAAGGTTGTATGCCTGTAAAGTAAAATTTTTACGATAGATTCCTTGTAAATAGTCGCGGTGAATAGGATCCATAGTCATATACAGACCATTATCAGTGGGTTTGACATGTATTTCAGATAATAATGAGCCATCAGAATTACCGTTGATTTTGACATATAAAACCAAAGCATTATTAACCTAAAGTTTCGATGTGAATTTTAAGCATGACAACTCTTGAATTCTATTGATGAACTGATGTATATGATCTATGTTTTTTTCCTAAGATAGTGAGGGTGTCGTCAACATATCTTATGTAAAATACGGTTAAAGTTGCTTGTTTCACGAAGGATTTGTTTTTCCAGATTGGAATTATAGAAGTCAGCAAATGTAGATCCAAGTGTGAGCCCATCGGCACTCCATCAGTTGTAGAGTATATGTTTCTTTAAATTTAAACAAATAATAAAAGGTTCCTATGTTGTTCTGATATATCTGGTGGGGTAGGTTATTTTAGTGATACACTTTGTTAATTTATTATGTCAATCGTATCAAGAACCGATACATTTATGACAAAGATTCTACATCAAGTGAGCGAGAAAATATTAGTGGCTTCAAGTTTTTAAGTTTGATATTTTACATAATGTTTCATTATTTTGAAATTTAACTATGAAAGAGTTATTTAGATATGTCGGGTAATGCTGTTCAGATATTGGGCAATTTCGTGTGTAACCGTTCCGGACATAGATATTATTACAGGTCCCAAAGGTGAATTTTCTGAGTTTCTTTGTATTTTAGGCAATCCATATATATATTATATATATATATATATTATATATATATATATATATATATATATAATATATATATATATATATATATATATATATATATATATATATATATATATATATATATATTATATCCTAAATTTTAAAATCAGTTCTTTAATTTTGGTCAGAAATTCTTTTTGTTTTTATATTTCATATGCGCATTTCTGTTAATGCTATTATAGTATTATTACCTAATTATTATTATATTATTATATTATTATGTAAGTATTATTTATTATTGAACTGAAAGTATTAAACTGTTAATTTTTATAATGGCTGTTTATAATAAAAATTAAAAATAATTTGGCATTATAAATTACGTTATACATTTGTTCCGAAACTGAAATATATTGTTTTTTTTGTGTGTGGCGCCTGCATCTTTATGTCTTTACGGTAGTTTACCGTATAGGCATTTGGAGATTAGGTCCATTGGAAAAGTATCTATATTTTTTTATTTCTCAAAAGCAAGAGAAAAAAAAATTGTTGAAACAAAAAAATGTAAGCACTAATCCGAGTCAGAGTCGAAATTTTGAATTTGACTGCTGGAGTCGGAGTCGGAGTGGAAAATTTTTGTTAAGTGGAGTCGGAGTCAAAAAATTTTTTTTTTAAGTGGAGTCGGAGTCGGAGTCGGAGTTCGGAGTCGAATCCAAATTTGAATTAGGAGTTGGGAGTTGAAAAATTTATTTTACGACTCCGCAGCCCTGGTATATTGGAAATATTAAAATATTTTAAGCCACAAAAACCTAATTTTTAAAATTAGAATAGTTCAATAATTTGTTCATAAATTATAGCTATTTTCTTCAATCATATTCTCTGCAATTATTCCTCATTTCAATTTATATAATTTCCAACTCTCAAATTGTTCAACACTTATTTATGCAAAGCTAATATAATTTCTAATTAATATAAGTTATTTGATATAACATCCAGATATTTCAGTAGTGAATTTTATAGTCAAGTAGGACCTAGCCAGCTTGAATTTTGTCTAGATCAAGAAATACAGTCAAGAAATGCTTTAATTATGAAAAGCATAATAAAATTTCATGGCAAAACATTTAAATACCAATTTCAGTATGAAAAAATTACATTATTGCACAGGAAGACTATCATTTTTGATTTCAGAAGGTATTAATTTCAATGTTAATATCAATATTGATTTCAATACCGATATTGATAATTATCAATATTTATTAATAATAAATAGTTATTAAAAATTATATTGATAAATAATAATATACAGTGAAAGAATATAGAAGAGGGTCTCTTATTATCAGCTGAGTGGGGCTGGGAATCCCCTCAGCTGTTTCAATTTATCTTCCCATGAAGGACGTTATTATATGGTTCACATATAAAATAGTGTATAATAATAATAATAATAAAATAATAATAATAATAATAATAATAATAATAATAATAATGATTAATAATAATAATAATAATAATATTCATTAACTATAGCAAAAACAAATGTTTTAAAGAATGCTACAGAAGTGATAAATAATAAAATATATTTAAGAAAGAATTAAAAAAATAGATACAAATTAAGACTTGCTCTCGTGAGAAGAAAATTTAACCTTAGCGGCAAAAGGATAATGAATGAAAAGATACGAAGGGAGTGAAAGAGAAATAAAAGATAAAGACCTGTTCAAAAGATCAAAGAAAATTTCCGTAGAGAGTTAAGAAATGTTAATATAACAGTTAAAGGTACACTCCAAGGATAGGAGGTAGAAAGATCCTGGAAAAAATATATTAGGATGACTTGTCTCATAATGTAGAGGCCCGCCGATGGTTGAGGGAGATTATGAATAGCTTAGAAATACCAACAATAAAAGTGTGTGTGTTTGTATTTCCAGAAAGTTACTATAAGTGAAGTGGAAGTCGGGCATGAAAACTAGTAATTGGAAGGCCCCAGAATGAACAAGTAGAGGGTATCATTAGTGAAGAGCAGAAAGGGTGTTGAAGGTATAATATCGAACAGAAGAAGTTAATTATATCGAAATAAATAAAATTAAGAAATAAAATTAATAAAAAAATAATAAATGAATAAATAAAAATTAAAAAGGAGGGCAAAAGAATATATGTATGATATATAGATTTATTCCCGAAAGTCATATGAAAGCGTACCTCATTTATGGTTGAAGGAAATATTCATTTACAAAGCTGAGGGGGGTGGGGAATCAAGAGGTTCCTGAAGAGGGTGATAGAAATGGGGAAAATCGGCTTTACAATCCATCGTCAGAAAGGAGTTTTGAAAATAAAAACGCTAAATTGAAAAGAAAAATATTACATGAAAATTCCATGTCCCCTTTAACTTAAAAAGTGAGTGCTGATTAAATAAAAGAATGGAGAAGAAAAAAAAAGAATCTCAACCCCATTTGCATGGGTGACTTAAAGCTGTATACAAACAGAAAATGAGCCAATGATTTTTCAGCGGATATTAATATTGATTTTGGGTTAGAAAAGTGCACATTCCTAATTCTGAACAAAGAAAGCCACATGCAGAAAACATTGTGGCAAATAACGAGGAAATTAAAGAATAGGAAGAAACTTACAAATATGTAGGAGCAGAAGAATTGGATAAAGTTGAAAATGCAATTATGAAAGAGAAGGTGAAAAAGGAAAACATTTCAAGAGTAAAGTTACTGAAAAGTAAATTAAAACCCAGAAATAAAAGAGGCAATTAAAATATTGACAATACCAGAATTAATTTGAGCTTCGGAATTTTAGACTAGATACAACAACAAGGAAACTTCTGGCTCACAAAATAATTTAAAAGAATTCGTACACAGTTAAAATTTATAATCCATGATATGAAAGAGGCACACGTACATAAATAATACCCATAAGAGTAAAATAGTTTGAAAGACAAAAAGAAGAAATTGATTAGGTGGTTAAATGAACATGAGGATTGTAAGCCTGGAACAACATCAATGGAAAAAAAGACAAGAAACTACCTCCATGGAAAGAAATGAGCCTCAAAGAAAGAATAAAAATTTTAAAAGGAGAAAAAAAAAACTATGAAGGGAAAGAATTAAGGAAAAACAGACACGCCCAACCTTTTAAAAAAAATTGGACAAAAGTTTTGTTAATAAAAAGAAATGATAAAAGAACTTTGAGTACTGCTCAGGACTGGTGTCTAAGAACAATTTTTTTTCAAAATGCATATTGAAGTGGTTCGTAACTTTGACCGTATAGAATGTGATGAATTAACAAAAATAGTGGTCCATATATTGTCCGGATTAGACACTAATATGTATGGAACTGTATACAGAAAGACGCAACTCCATATGCAAACAAATTCATTTCAGACTTTGCAAGATAAGTAACATTGACACTGCCCTACCAATCGCTGGAATAAAGACTTCCTGCTATAACTGAAAATGGGAAAAAGATCTAATTGTTTTAAGATTTCGGAATACCCACCGACATTTTTGTACCAAACAGTAAACCAAACATTGTATATATATCTACAAGCCAGCACGAAAATGCAAATTAATAAAAGTTGGAGTCTCATACGATGGAAAAGTGGCCTTTTATGAAAAAGCGTATCAGATACTAAGACATTAGACATTAAGAATATAGAGACAGTAAAAAGCCACATGGGCCTATCGAGACTGTCCCAGTTAAGTTATACTATCTGAAGGATGTGGGAGATAAATGAGATTGAGGTGGTGCTAGTAGTGGTGGGGTCGATGGGAGTGGTCAAACTTCCTTGAAAAGATTGGTAGGAACTGAAGAAGTGGCTATAGATGAATTTAAAGAAGCCTGGTCTTGGGGAGAAGTGTTTTGAGCAGTGCTTTGACCAAAGTTTTGGGGATGGTGTGACATCGAACCCACCCTCAAGAGATGTGGTAATTAAAAAAAAATTATTTAAATATTCAGAGTTTAGCATTCCCTGAAATTCTGAAAATATCAACAAAGATTGATATACATGATGATGGAAAGAGGCCTAATAAAGAAAAAACAGAAAATATACCAGATTCGAGATTCATCAGTATAGCCACAAAACAAACATCAAAATAGGAAAGACCATATGATAAGGATAAATAGAGAAGAAAGTTGAAAAATATTGACCCAAATATGCGAGATCAAATAAACAAGGAAACCAATGAAGGGGACGTGGAGAAATGATATCACAAAATGTCGTACGTCATACTTTTTTTCTTTTACAGTTGACACCACCGTTCACGGGCTGAGCCCTATTCAAGGACGAGGTGTACTCAATTTACGTCTGAGTAAGACGAAGCTAAGCCTTAGAAGAGAATAGTTCACATTCCATAGGCCTATATTACCAATACCTCAATTGGAGATGTAAAAAAAGATGTCACAAACTTCAGTTATGTTTGATACATCTTTTATTTATTCCTTATAGGAGCCAAAAAATGTAACTATATATTTCTTTAAATTCTCTAAAATTTATCGAAATTAGGTTTGCTGACATCATAATTATCAACTTTTATATGGTCCTATCTGCCTTCACTTGCAGTTTCAACAATATTACTAAAGACAAAATTTTGGTCATACCAGCACCATCTAATTTCGTTGAAGAATCCTATTTTCCTTCATAAGAGGAGCAATCTTTCAACACTTTCTAATCACATACTAGCAAATCTATTAGTTCAACGCAATTTGCATCAATTTATTAAATCTTAGATTTTTTGGAAAAAAGAATTCACGTTGTTTTCGAATTTTAAAAAGTTTTTAAAATGGAAAGAAAAGTTGAACCAAAGTAGTTTCCAGTACAGGCTGGAGTAAGTGTCAGGTCTTTCTCCAGACCAGAGTCATGTTAGCCTGCTTGGTATTTCTCCAAGCAATAAATCCTTCACCACGATGAGTACGGTTGAATTTTAATTGGTGGTTTATATATGAAGGTATACATAAGCTAGTGACCAGATTTGTCAAGCATGAATAACTGATGAGAAGTTACTATATAGGTGAACTTATTCCAACAAAACGTGATAAAAATGAACTGCAAAAATGTGTAACAAAATGTACTCGATGCTAATGATTACATGGATTAGATCTGAGCAAAAATTTTAAAATATAGATGGAAAAGCAATGATGAAACAAAAAAAATTTATACTTGAATTTATAAAAGAACGGAAGGATACAGGCAGTGGAAGAGAAAATTCACATTACTTATTAAAGATTAAAAAAAAAAAAAACCATTGTAGAAAATGAAATAAGATAACAATGGATGTAGCAACGGCAGTATGATTTTTTTTGCAGTTTGCACAGATAGGTTTTTACCCACATAAGATTGAGGTTGTAACTAAATGTAATAGTGCTGTATTTGGTTAAAAGGTTTAGAAATTGTTGAACGGAGTAAGAAGTACAAGAGAAAGCCAATATCAGGTGGAGAGCCTGGGGAGGGTACAAAATTAGTAAAATAATTGTCATTACGACAGTTTATTGCTTTACGCTGATAAGGTAACAAAATGGGAACCTGAAACGTTAGGACTGAGCCTGGCAACATGTTGCCAGGTGGAGGGGAGGGAGTGTAAACGTCAGATTCAAGAGAACAAATCAAAGACAAATTTGAATCCTATAGTTATATATAAAAAAGTCGTCCCTCCTCATGGTTGTCGAGCTCGTTAGTTTCCGCGTTGGCGTTGGGGTTCCTTTTATTATAGATGGGCCAGAGGGGTAAGGAAAAAAGGACCAAACCTGCTGCAGGGTGGTGTTTTCAGTATCACAAACTTGAGTGGTGCGGGGCAAAACCACCATCAGCACAAGTGACGCCGGGTAAGACATTTCATATATATTGAAGCAACGGCATTCACTTACTCTGCGATAAATGAAAATAAACAAAAGAACAAATGCAAAACTATTGGTGAAAGTAAAATATACAAATGACAAATAATAATAATTTTTCTTTCTTTCTTCTTCAATCCTCTCTTCACTTCCCACAGATGTGGAGTAGGGTATGTAACACACAGAAATAGGATAGTTAAGTAAAAGAGCATGACAAGTCGAAAGGAAAGCCCCCCCACTAATACACTTTAGTGCGAACCAGTCGCAACAAAAAATACACCCTAAATCTTCACAACACCACGACGGAACCGCCACTGTGGTATCTCGTCAATGTAAGGATTCATCCCTTGGGCCAGACCCACTATGTCCACTAACAAAACAACGACATTAACTTCTATTAGGCATCATTTTAACCAAATCATATTTCCTCTCCTTCCAGGGATTCCTTTACTGACTTAATCCACTTTTTCTTCGGTCTCCCACCCGGTCGATTCCCAGGACACACCACTATACATCCACTTAACCAACCGACTATCATCCATCCTTTCCATATGAACCGAACCAACTCAACATACTCTCACTTATTCTCTCATTTAAAAATTTTTTCACACCACACAACTCTCTAATGCGTTCATTCCTCATTTTATCAATTCTTCTCACACCTAACACGCCCCTATGATTGTCCATCTGCACAGATCGCACCTTAGTATCTATACTCATATTTTCTCACCATTTTTCCCTTCGCATACATTAACACAGGTAACAACATGCCCTAATGCAAAACGCTAACGCGATCAAGAACAAGTCTCTTTACATTCACCAAAGATTTAATTGCACCAGATACCTTTCCACCATTCACAACTTTCCTACTACACTAAGCATCATCCGTTCCATTTTCAACCAACATTTTGCATAAATATTTAAACTCACATACTTGCTCCTATTGCTCACGATCCAACATAATTTCACACTGTAGGCTCCAACCATCATCACCTTACTTTTATCCATATTTACTTTCAAACCCCTCCTTTTATACACCCTGCCAAACCACTTTACCAATCCTTTCAAACTTTAAGATTCCCACAAAACCAAATCATCAGCGAATAGCAAGCAGGGCACACTCTACTCTCTTCGATTCTTTATCAATCTAACATCCTTCCTTTACTACCCCTACCTTTAATCTTTCATCACCCCATCCATATACAAATAAAATAGCCACGGAGACATATAACACACATCCCCGCTCCAGGGCGTAACTAACGGCCCGCAGACCCCGCGGTGCGGGGGGCCCAGCAGATAAAGGGGCCCATAATTGCGAAGAGCAAACAAACGAAATAAATGAAAAACGAAAAAAATACATAAGTACACAATATATATATATATAATATATAATATATATATATAATATATATATATATATAATAAAATATATATAATATATATATAATATTATATATATATATAATATATATATATAATTATATAGTATAAAATATATAATATTAATAATATTAAGTAAAAATGATGCAATCCCTCGACTATACAAAGCCCGGTGAAAATTTGTGTTGACATCGGACAAGTAATAAAAAAAATATCCCAATATTTCATTTTCAAACATTGAATTTTTGAAATGTGAAAAAATTGATATCTATTTTTTTTCTACTCACCGATCAACAATCAAGTTTTCAGGGCGCTTGTTAAAGTCGTTCCGAGATGCATTATTTATTAGAAATTTTTTTTTGTATACTTCAAAGAAAATGTTTAAAAATTTTTCAAAAATTTTTTTTGGAAAAATTTGTTCCAAGAACAAACAAAAAAAAACAGTGATACACATCGCATCATTTTATATATATATCTCTCCAACTACATATGCCCTGAAATTTCATCCACTTCGCCTAGAAACAGGAAAAAAAATATCGCAATTTTTCATTTTCAAAATTCAAAAAAGTGGGTTTGAATTTGAACAATTCTGAGCACAAAACTCATAAAATCGAAAAATCATCTTTGGCTATTGTAGGTAATCGACCTATCTATGCATATTTTTCAAGTTTGAAGTCATTTCGAAAAAAAGTCTGGAAGTTGATCGAAAAATGTCAAAAACATGGCGTTTTTTTGAAAAATTTAAAAATCCTGAAAGAATGACCCCAGTCCACATGAAAACACACTTAACAACGTGTTTAGGGGAAAAAAAGCTACCAGTTTGGAATTATTTAGGCTTGACGTTGACAGGAATTCTGTAGTTTATGTCCATTTTTAGGGGGTGAAATTGGGGCGTGCCCTTAAGAAAATAGTTGCACCTCCCTGAAGAAATTTGTGGGTTTTTATAGCATAACAGAGAACAGTGCCGAAAACTTGGTGAATAAAAAAACAAATTAATTTAACAAAAACATTAAATTAAGGAAAAATGCAGAGGTTCGAGGCCGCTATGATGGAGAGCCAAATATGCGAGGGAAAGTAGTTCAGGACTTCAGGGCTCGTACGAATACATTTCATTGTGCAGCTCAAATTTAAAATTTAACGGTAATATTCTGTAAAAGGATATAATGGCTCTCAAAAATTTATGACCAAACTGGAAAAAGTAATATGTGTATTTCAGCTTCTAGTACAGCTCGGTGCAGAGAGTTAAACAGCTGTTCAACAAATAACGGAATGCATCACAAAAGCACTAAAAAATTGTCCAACTAGGTGGTCATGCAAGTATGATTCCTTACTAGCAATAGAAAACAATTTCAAAAGTATTTCGCAGTTCTTATCTCAAGTGATATTTATGAGTAAGAAAGTCAAGTGAAGGAACGAAGCCCTTGGTCTCAGGAAGCAGTTAGAAAATTTGAGTTTATTCTCTGTCTTGTGTTATAAGTAAAGTATTGGAAACAATCAATGTTGTCTCAAAAATATTGCAAAGTCCAAATACAGATCTTCAGAAAGCAACTTATCTATTGGGACAAGCAAAAATCAAACTTATGTTGAGCTAAGACACAAATTTTGAAGATGTAGGGAAGAAAACTAGAAGTTAGCACATCATTTGGAACATTGAAGCCAAGAATTACTTCCAGACGTCAAATGCAGATTAAGAAGTTTTTGATGAGCTTTTATCTTATGAAAGAATTGGAGGGACCCATTGAAACCTTTAGAATAAGGGTTTTCAATAAATTTCTTGAAATACAGATAACTACTCGTTCATTAGCAAAAATAAATGTTAATGGAGTTATTTTCATTTCTTGTTCCTGCAGCAATAGCAGAGCTACGAAATGAAAAGTTGCAGAAAAATGGTACAAAAACTGGTAGAAAAATACGATTAGATTAATCTTTCGGTTTATGAACAATTAATCACTTTCAAAGCATTAATTACTACAGAAGGAAAATGCAAAAATATGGAAACTTAAAGATTTAGCCAAAACTTTTTATTCGTAGAAACAATGCTTAGCAAGTAGGCTTACCAGACTTGTAGACAGCAGTTCAGTTGGTATTTGACGTTACCAGTTTAAAATCTTGCACACTGAAGGTCGTTTTCAAAGCTCAAGTTATAAAAATTTTTTAAATGAACAAAATAAGACACAAACAAGGCTAAGTGCATTGGCTTAGTTTAAGCATTGAAAAGATTGAAACAGTCGTACTCTTGGATCTGAAAGAAGTGTTAATAAATTTCATGGCCAATAACAAAAACGTTTGTGTAAACTTATAAAGCATTCATCCTTTCGAATATTTGACAAGGCGAGAACAGATATTCACGAATTTTGATAAATTAACATTCTTATTCTATAATTTTGTATATTATATTAGACATTTAAAATAGTATATATAATATAATATAATATATATATATATATATATAATATATATATATAATATAATATATATAATATATATATATATATATATATAATATATATATATATAATATATATATAACCGTATATATATATATATATATATATATATATATATAATATATTATATATATTTATATATATATATATATATATATATATATATATTATATATATATTATATATATATATATATATATATATTATATAAGATATAATATATATATTATATATATCAAATTAAACACAAAATTTCAGAGAATAGGGAGGAGGGGGGAAATAGATACTTTAAGTAAAATAGTAATAATACATTTGGAAGCAGAATGTAAAAAAGATGTTTTGAATACATCTACTTTATATACTCGATTACATTTGAAAAGCTTAATACATGTACATGTCCCTTTTAAAAAACATTTATACTCATTTTACATACTCTTTCCAAGATTTATTATTACTATTTCTACTTAAATATCTAATTTCCCCCCTCCTCCAAAAAAAATAAGTATCAATCTAGTTAATGATATATATATATAATATATATAATATATATATATATATATATATATAGTATATATATATATTTATATATATATATATATATATATATAAATAAATTATATATACAAGAAATTATAGAAATAGAATGTTAACTTACCAAAATTCGTGATAATATCTGTTCTCGCTGTCAAAATATTCGAAGGGATGAATGCTTTATAGTTTACCAAAACGTCTTTGGCTCATTGCATGAATTTATTAACCACTTCTTCCATCAAGAGTACGACATGTTTCATTTCAATGCTTAATAAAGCCAATGCCACTTAGCCTTATTTGTGTCATATTGTTCCTTAAAAAAGATTTTTATTAACTTTTGGGCTTTGAAAACGACCTTTCAGCTGTTGCAGATTTACTGGTAACCGTCGAAATACACGAACTGCTGTACACCAAGTCTGGTAACTACTTGCCTAAGCAGTTGTTCACGAATAAAAGTTTGCTTTAAATTTTAAGTTTCCATATTTTTCATTTTCACTTCTGTAGTAATTAATGCTTTTAAAAGTGATTAATTGTTCATAAACCGAAAGATAATCTAAATCGCATTTTTCTACCAGTTTTGTAGCCTTTTCTTGCAACTTTTCATTTCGTAGCTCTGCTATTGCTGCAGGAACAAGAAATGAAAATAACTCATTAACATTTTTCATGCTAATGAAACGAGTAGTTATCTGTTCATTTCAAGAAATTTATTGAAAACCCTTATTCTAAAGGCTTTCAATGGGTCTTCATTTCTTTCATAAGATAAAAGCTCATCAAAAAAACTTTTTAATCTGAATTTGACGTCTGGAAGTAATTTTTGCTTCAATGTTCCAATGATGTGCTAACTTCGTAGTTTCTCTCACTACATCTTCAAATTTGTGTCTTAGCTCACATAAGTTTGATTTTGCTTGTCCCAATAGGTAAGTTGCTTTCTGAAGATCTGTATTTGGACTTTGCAATATTTTTGAGACAACATTGATGCTTTCCAATACTTTACTTTGAAACAAAAGACAGAGAATAAACTCAAATTTTCTAACTGCTTCCTGAACCAAGGGCTTCTGTCTTTCACTTGACTTCTTACTCATAAATAATCATGAGATAAGGAAACTGCGAATACTTGAAATTGTTTTCTAATTGTAGTAAGAATCATACTTGGCATGACCACCTAGTTGGACAATTTTTTAGTGCTTTTGTGATGCATTCGTTATTGTTGAACAGCTGTTAATTCCTTGCCACCCAGCTGTACTAGAACTGAAAATACACATTATACTTTTTCCAGTTTGTCATAAAAATTTTGAAGAGCCCATTATATCTTTTACCAGAATCATTAAGGAATTTAATTTAATTATGAGCTGCCACAATGAATGTATTCTTATACGAGCCTGAAGTCCCTAATATTTCCCTCGCCATATTGCTCCTCCATCATAGCCTTTGACCTCTGCATTTTTCTAATTAATGTTTTTGTTTAATTATTTGTTTTTCAAAGTTTTCGGGACTGTCTCCTTTATGCTATAAAAACCCACAAATTTTCTTTCATTTTTAGAGGGAAAACTATTTCTTAAGGGCACGCCCCAATTTTTAAACCCCTAAAAATGACATAAAATTCGAATTTTATCAGTCAATTTGACCCTAAAAAAACCAAACTGTAGCTTTTTTTTTCCCTCCTAAAACGTTGTTTAAGGGTGTTTTTCTGTGACTTTGTATGCTTCAGAATTTTAAATTTTATCAAAACCCATGTTTTGACATTTTCGTATCAACTTCCCAGAATTTTTTTCGAAATGATTCAAACTGAAATATGCAATAGATAGGTTCCATTTACCTACAATACGCCAAAGATGATTTTCGATTTTATGAGTTTGTGCTCAGAATTGTTCAAATTCCAAACCCATTTTTGATTGTTTGAAATGAAAAATTTGCGATATTTTTTTCCTGTTCTAGCGAATGGATGAAATTTTCAGCGGCATATGTGTTGGAGGAGAAGCACATTTTTTACTTATATAATTTCTTTGTGTATGCAATAGTTTTTGGGATTTGTTCTTGGAACAAATTTTCCAAAAAAATTTTTGAAAATTTTTTAAAACATTTTCTTTGAGTATACAAAAAATTATCTAAGTAAAAATAAGCATCTCGAACGACTTTAACAAGCCCTGAAAACTGATGTTGATCGGATGAGTAGAAAAAATATATCAATTTTTCAACTTTCCAAAAATTCATGTTTATTTAATGTGAATATTGGATATTTTTTTATACTTGTCCGATCAACATCAATTTCAGGGCTTGTATAGTCGAGGAGATGCATCTTTGTTTAAACTTATATATTATATATATATATTATATATAATATATATATATATATATTATATATATATTTAATATATATATATATATATTATATAAAATATAGTATATATATATATTATTATAAGATATATATATAGTATATATATATATATGTGTAACTTATGTTATTTTTTATGTTTGAAATTATTTCGTTGATGTTTGCTTGCAAATTATGGGCCCCTTTATCTGCGTGGGCCCCCCCGCACCGCGGGATGGTTTCTGCCAGGGGCCGTTAGTTACGCCCTGGAGCGGAGGGATGTGTTATATTGTGCTCCGTGGCGTTATTTTATTTGTATATGGGATGGGGTGATAAGAATTAAAGTGGGAGGTATCAGGGAGGGATGTTAGATTCGATAAGAATCGAGAGAGTAGAGTGTTGCCCTGCTTGCTATCTGCTGAGATTTTGTTTTGTGGGAATCTTAAAGTTTGAAAGGGATTGGTAGAGAGGTTTTGGCAGTGTGTATAAAAGGAGGTTTGAAAGTAAATATGGATAAAAGTAAGGTTTGCATGAGGGGAGAGAGTCTCCAGTGTGAAATTTATGTTGGATCGTGAGCAATAGGAGCAAGTATGTGAGTTTAAATATTTATGCAAAATGTTGGTTGAAAATGGAACGGATGATGCTTAGTGTAGTAGGAAAGTTGTGAATGGTGGAAAGGTATCTGGTGCAATTAAATCTTTGGTGAATGTAAAGAGACTTGTTCTTGATCGCGTTAGCGTTTTGCATTAGGGCATGTTGTTACCTGTGTTAATGTATGGAAGGGAAACAATGGTGAGAAATATGAAGTATAGATCTAAGATGCGATCTGTGCAGATGGACAATCATAGGGGCGTGTTAGGTGTGAGAAGAAAATGAGGTATGAACGCATTAGAGAGTTGTTGTGGTGTGAAAAATTTTTAAATGGAAATAGGAAAGTTGAGAGTATGTTTGAGAGGGAGATTGAGAATGAAAGATGGATGATAGTCGTTGGTTAAGTGGAGATTGTATATGGCATGGTGGTCCTGGGAATCGACGGGTGGGAGGACCGAAGAAAAAGTGGATTAAGTCAGTAAAGGAATCCCTGAAGGAGAGGAATATGAATTTGGTTAAAATGATGCCTAATAGAAGTTAATGTCGTTGTTTTGTTAGTGGACATAGTGGGTCTGGCCCAAGGGATGAATCCTTACATTGACGAGATACCACAGTGGCGGTTCCGTCGTGGTGTTGTGAAGATTTAGGGTGTATTTTTTGTTGCGACTGGTTCGCACTAAAGTGTATTAGTGGGGGGGCTTTCCTTTCGACTTGTCATGCTCTTTTACTTAACTATCCTATTTCCATGTGTTACATACCCTACTCCACATCTGTGGGAAGTGAAGAGAGGATTGAAGAAGAAAGAAAGAAAAATTATTATTATTTGTCATTTGTATATTTTACTTTCACCAATAGTTTTGCATTTGTTCTTTTGTTCATTTTCATTTATCGCAGAGTAAGTGAATGCCGTTTCTTCAATATATATGAAATGTCTTACCCGGCGTCACTTGTGCTGATGGTGGTTTTGCCCCGCACCACTCAAGTTTGTGATACTGAAAACACCACCCTGCAGCAGGTTTGGTCCTTTTTTCCTTACCCCTCTGGCCCATCTATAATAAAAGGAACCCCCTACGCCAAGACGGAAACTAACGAGCTCGACAACCATGAGGAGGGACGACTTTTTTATATATAACTGCTATGTTTATTGGAGCTGTGTCTTTGATTTGTTCTCTTGAATCTGACGTTTACACTCCCTCCCCTCCACCTGGCAACATGTTGCCAGGCTCAGTCCTAACGTTTCAGGTTCCCATTTTGTTACCTTATCAGCGTAAAGCAATAAACTGTCGTAATGACAATTATTTTACTAATTTTGTACCCTCCCCAGGCTCTCCACCTGATATTGGCTTTCTCTTGTACTTCTTACTCCGTTCAACAATTTCTAAACCTTTTAACCAAATACAGCACTATTACATTTAGTTACAACCTCCATCTTCTGTGGAAAAAAAAAACCATCTGTGCAAACTGCAAAAAAAATCATACTGCCGTTACTACTTCCATTGTTATCTCATTTCATTTTCTACAATGTTTTTTTTTTTTTTTTTTAATCTTTAATAAGTAATGTGAATTTTCTCTTCCACTGCCACTTTCCTTCCGTTCTTTTATAAATTCAAGTATACAAATTTTTTGTTTCATCATTGCTTTTCCATCTATATTTTAAAATTTTTGCTCAGATCTAATCCATGTAATCATTAGCATCGAGTACATTTTGTTACACATTTTTGCAGTTCATTTTTATCACGTTTTGTTGGAATAAGTTCACCTATATAGTAACTTCTCATCAGTTATTCATTCCTGGATAGTCTGGTCAGCACTAGCTTATGTATACCCTTATATATAATCAACCCTTCAAAATTCAACCGTACTCATCGTGGTGAAGGGTGTATTGCTTGGAGAAATACCAAGCAGGCTAACATGACTCTGATCTGGAGAAAGACCTGACACTTACTCCAGCCTGTACTGGAAACTACTTTGGTTGCTAAAATTTCGTATTCCACTTGGAAAATATTTAAATATTTAGAAAACAACGTGAATTCTTATTTCCAAAAAATTTAAGATTTAATAAATTGATGCAAATTGCGTTGAACTAATAGATTTGCTAGTATGTGATTAGAAAGTGTTGAAAGATTGCTCCTCTTATGAAGGAAAATAGGATTCTTCAGCGAAATTAGATGGTGCTGGTATGACCAAAGTTTTGTCTTTAGTAATATTGTTGAAACTGCAAGTGAAGGCAGATATGACCATATAAAAGTTGATAACTATGATATCAGAAAACCTAATTTCGATAAATTTTAGAGAATATAAAGAAATATGTAGTTACATTTTTTGGCTCCTATAAGGAATAAATAAAAGATGTATCAAACATAACTGAAGTTTGTGACATCTTTTTTTACATCTCCAATTGAGGTATTGGTAATATAGGCCTATGGAATGTGAACTATTTTCTCCTTAGGTCTAGCTTTGTCTTTCTCAGACGTAAATTGAGTACACCTTGGCCTTGAAATGGCCTCAGCCCGTGAACGGTGGTGTCAACTGTAAAAGAAAAAAAGTACGTACGTACGACATTTTGTGATATCATTTCTCCACGTCCCCTTCATTGGTTTCCTTGTTTATTTGATCTCGCATATTTGGGTCAATATTTTTCAACTTTCTTCTCTATTTATCCTTATCATATGGTCTTTCCTATTTTGATGTTTGTTTTGTGGCTATACTGATGAATCTCGAATCTGGTATATTTTCTGTTTTTTCTTTATTAGGCCTCTTTCCATCATCATGTATATCAATCTTTGTTGATATTTTCAGAATTTCAGGGAATGCTAAACTCTGAATATTTAAATAATTTTTTTTTAATTACCACATCTCTTGAGGGTGGGTTCGATGTCACACCATCCCCAAAACTTTGGTCAAAGCACTGCTCAAAACACTTCTCCCCAAGACCAGGCTTCTTTAAATTCATCTATAGCCACTTCTTCAGTTCCTACCAATCTTTTCAAGGAAGTTTGACCACTCCCATCGACCCCACCACTTACTAGCACCCACCTTTCAATCTCATTTATCTCCACCATCCTTCAGATAGTATAACTTAACTGGGACAGTCTCGATAGGCCCATGTGGCTTTTTTACTGTCTCTATATTCTTAATGTCTTGAATGTCTTAGTATCTGATATGCTTTTTCATAAAAGGCCACTTTTCCATCGTATGAGACTCCAACTTTTATTAATTTGCATTTTCGTACTGACTTGTAGATATATATACAATGTTGGGTTTACTGTTTGGTACAAAAATGTCGGTGGGTATTCCGAAATCTTAAAAAAATTATATATTTTTTCCATTTTCAATTATTGCAGGAAGTCTTTATTCCAGCGATTGGTATGGCAGCGTCAATGTTATTTGTCTTGCAAAGTCGGAAATGAATTAGTTTGCATATGAAGTTGCGTCTTTCTGTATACAGTTCCATACATATTAGTGTCTAATCCGGACAATATATGGACCACTATTTTTGTTAATTCATCACATTCTATACGGTCAGTGTTACGAACCCCTTCTATATGCATTTTGGAAAAAAAAATTCTTAGACATCAGTCCTGAGCAATACTCAAAGTTCTTTTATCATTTCTTTTTATCAAAACTTTTGTCCAATTTTTTTTAAAAGGTTGGGCGTGTCTGTTTTTCCATTTAACTTAATTCTTTCCCTTCATAGTTTTTTTTTTCTCCTTTTAAAATTTTTATTCTTTCTTTGAGGCTCATTTCTTTCCATGGAGGTAGTTTCTTGTCTTTTTTTCCATTGATGTTGTTCCAGGCTTACAATCCTCATGTTCATTTAACCACCTAATCAATTTCTTCTTTTTGTCTTTCAAACTATTTTACTCTTATGGGTATTATTTATGTACGTGTGCCTCTTTCATATCATGGATTATAAATTTGAACTGTGTACGGATTCTTGTAAATTATTTTGTAAGCAAGAAGTTTCCTTGTTGTTGTATATAGTCTAAAATTCCGAAACTCAAATTAATTCTGGTATTGTCAATACTTAAATTCTCTCTATTTTATTTCTGGGTTTTAATTTACTTTTCAATAACTTTTTTACTCTTGAAATGTTTTCCTTTTTCATCTTCTCTTTCATAATTGCATTTTCAACTTTATCTAATTCTTCTGCTCCTACATATTTGTAAGTTTCTTCCTATTCTTTAATTTCCTCGTTATTTGCCACAATGTTTTCTGCATGTGAATTTCTTTGTTCAGAATTAGGGATGTGCTTCTAACCCAAATCAATATTAATATTCCGCTGAAAAAATCATTGCTCATTTGCTGTTTGTAACAAGCTTTAAGTCACCCATGGGCAAATGGGGTGAGATTCTTTTTTTTCTTCTCCATTCTTTTATTTAATCAGCACTCACTTTTTAAGTTAAAAAACAGTTTATTCATGTAATATTTTCTTTTCAATTTTAACGTTTTTATTTTCAAAAACTTCCTTTCTGACGATGGATTGTGAAGCCGATTTTCCCCATTTCTATCACCCTCTTCAGGAACCTCTTGATTCCCCCCCCCCCTCAGCCTTGTAAATAAATATTTCCTTCAACCATAAATGAGGTACGCTTTCATATGACTTTCTGTAATAAATCTATATATCATACATATATCTTTTGCAGTCCTTTTTAATTTTATTTATATATTCATTTATTATTATTTTATTTATTTTAATTATTAATTTTATTTCAAAATAATTAACCTCTTCTGTTCGATATTATACCATCAACACCCTTTATGCTCTTCACTAATGATACCCTCTACTTGTTCATTCTGGGGCCTTCCAATTACTAGTTTTCATGCCCGACTTCCACTTCACTTATAGTAACTTTCTGGAAATACAAACACACACACTTTTATTGTTGGTATTTCTAAGCTATTCATAATCTCCCTCAACCATCGGCGGGCCTCTACATTATGAGACAAGTCATTCTAATATATTTTTTCCAGGATCTTTCTACCTCCTATCCTTGGAGTGTACCTTTAACTGTTATATTAACATTTCTTAACTCTCTAAGGAAATTTCTTTGATCTTTGAACAGGTCTTTTCCTTTTATTCTCTTTCACGCACTTCGTATCTTTTCATTCATTATCCTTTTGCCGATAAGGTTAATTTTCTTCTCACGAGAGCAAGTCTTAATTTGTATTTTTTTTTTTTTTCTTTCCTTAATATTTATTATTATGTATTCGCCTACATATTAACTTTCAAACAAGAATTTGTTTTCCTATAGTAATGAATAATTATTATTATTATTATTATTATTATTATTATTATTATTATTATTATTATTATTATTATTATTATTATTATTATTATTATTATTATACACTATTTTATATGTGAACCATATAATAACGTTCTTCATGGGAAGATAAATTGAAACAGCTGAGGGGATTCCAAGCCCCAGTCAGCTGATAATAAGAGACCCTCTTCAATATTATATGACTATATATTATTATATATATATATATTTTTTAATAACTATTTATTATTAATAAATATTGATAATTATCAATATCGGTATTGAAATCAATATTGATATTAACATTGAAATTAATACCTTCTGAAATCAAAAATGATAGTCTTCCTGTGCAATAATGTAATTTTTTCATACTGAAATTGGTATTTAAATGTTTTGCCATGAAATTTTATTATGCTTTTCATAATTAAAGCATTTCTTGACTGTATTTCTTGATCTAGACAAAATTCAAGCTGGCTAGGTCCTACTTGACTATAAAATTCACTACTGAAATATCTGGATGTTATATCAAATAACTTATATTAATTAGAAATTATATTAGCTTTGCATAAATAAGTGTTGAACAATTTGAGAGTTGGAAATTATATAAATTGAAATGAGGAATAATTGCAGAGGCGAGAAAAAAGAAAATAGCTATAATTTATGAACAAATTATTGAACTTATCTCTAATTTTAAAAATTAGGTTTTTGTGCTTAAATATTTTATATTTCCATATATAGTGCGGAGTCGTAAAATAAATTTTTCAACTCCCAACTCCTTAAATTCAAATTTGGATTTTCGACTCCGACTCCGACTCCGACTCCGACTCCACTTAAACAAAAAATTTTTGACTCCGACTCCACTTAAACAAAAATTTTCCACTCCGACTCGACTCCAGCAGTCAAATTTCAAAGTTTCGACTCTGACTCGGATTAGTGAATACATTTTTGTTTCAACAATTTTTTTTCTCTTGCTTTTGATGAATCAACGGACATATGCCTTTTCCAATGAACCTAATCTCCAAATGCTATACGGTTAAACTACCGTAAAGACATAAAGATGCAGGCGCAACACATGACAAACAAATATATTTCAGTTTCAGAAACAAATGTATAACGTAATTATAATGCAAATAATTTTTATTTTTTTATAAAAGCTCACATTCTATCATTAACAGTTTATTTAATACTTTCGTTCAATAATAATAATAATAATACTAATGATAATGAATAATAATAATAATAGGTAATAATAATAAATAATAGCATGAAATTATCAATCGCTTATGAAAATAAAAAAACAAAGAATTCTGACAAAATTAAAAGAACTGGATTTTTAAAATTAGGGATATATATATATATATATAAATATATATATATATATATAATATAATATATATATAATTATATATATATATATATATATATATATTATTATATTACTTACTATATATAAAAATTATATATATGGATTTTCCTTAAATCCACAAAAAACTCAGAAAATTCACCTTTCAGAGGACTGTAATATCTATGTGCGGAACGGTTACACACGAAAATGCCCAATATCTGATAATAATAATTTCCCGACCATATCTTAATAACTCTTTCATAGTTATTCAAATAATTGAACATAAATAAAATTATCAAAACTTTAAAAAACTCCAATCAAACTAATATATTCGCCTCACATGATGTTAGAATCTTTGTTCATAATATGTATCGGTTCTGATACGATTGACATATAATTAACAAAGTGTATCCACTAAAATAACCTACCCCCACCAGATATATCAGAACAGCATTAGAGAACCTTTTATTAATTTGTTTAAATTTAAAGAAAACATATTATCTACAAACTGATGGGAGTGCCGATGGGATCACCACTTGGACTTACATTTGCTGACTTCTATCATGTCCAATCTGGAAACAAAATCCTTTCGTGAAACAAACAACTTTAACCCAGTGTATTTTGCATAAAGTATGTTGACCGACACCCCTCACTATCTTTAGGAACAAACATAGATCATATACATCAGTCATCAATAGAATTCAAGGTGTCATGCTTAAAATCAACATACGAAACTTTAGGTTAATAATTGCTTATTGGTTTTAGACACAAAAAATCCAATGTTAATTCTGTTGCTCATTATTCTACAGCATACATGTCAAACCCACTGATAATGTCTGTATATGAACTATGATCCTATTCACCGACTACTTACAAAAGAATCTATCGTAAAAATTTTGTTTCAAGAGCATACAACCTATGTTTCACTTGGAAAACTTTTGATGAAGAAATTTGCAGCATTAAGTAAAATTTAATTAACTGTGATCAGCCAAAAATATTCAGTTGGAAAATTTAATAATAAAAACCCTTACCAAATTATATATAAGAAAGTAAAAATATCAAAAAAATTGATAAATTTCTTCTTCAAAAACTTCCAATGCTATTGTCAATAAGGAAGAGAAGTGCCTTTGTTAAATTTTGAACTCTCACCTCAAACTAAGAAACCTCAAAAATTAAAGTCAGAAATACCAAAAGTAAAAACAACTGTCATCTTCCTTTAAGCACAACGAGGATGCTTTGCCCGGACACCATCACGTGTGTATCAATTTACGCCCTGAGTTAGCTGTGCGATCGACATATATATTGGTTACACGAAGAATAGATTGTCGGACAGGGCATATCATCATCTCTACATTCCCAGCAAAATCTTTGAACATTTCAATACAGCACATGGTCAATCAACTATAGTAATATTTCTAACACTTCACAATATTATAATTGGATCATGTTAAGTCCAAGAAACTTAAAATTGCGGAGCCCTTAAATCAAAACACGCAACCAGACATTAACATAAAATTTTATGTATTTATCAGTCAGACTCAATATCATTTGATTTACTTATTATATATCAATTTAAAGACTCATTCGCTTACAAGAAATAATCCTCTGAAGATGTCTCAAGTATAGAGACGAAACGCGTCGGAAAATCTATGTAAATTTATCTTCTTCTCCTGTTTATTATATTTATTTTCAAAGATTATTTTAAGGAAGATTAAATTATGTACAAAAATAAAATTTAAGAAACGTTGTAAATAAATCAAAAACTTTTATTATAATTAATAATCAATAATAATAATAATAAAAAATAATAATAATAATAATAATAATAGTTCTCAAAATTTTCGACTCCGACTCCACTTACACAGGAATCTTCGACTCCGACTCCACTTGCACAGAGTTTTCGACTCTGACTCCGGGAAAATTGCACGACTCCGACTCCGCAGCCCTGCAATATACCATATGTTTTCTTCAGTTTTCATAATGGATTATTTGTTTGTTATAAATATAAATTAACTGACTTTTATTTATTTTTTTTTTTTTTTAATTTTATATTTATTTTTTTTTAATTCTTTTAAGATTTTGTAGAAATATTAATATCTATCCATTATAACTAATAATAAATACCCTTTTGATTAGTTTAACTAATTTTAAGATTTTTTGTAGAAATGTGCATTAACTGATGGATTAGGATGTTACATTGATATAACTCAATATGTATAACCTAAATTAATAAACCCTAATCTTTAACATCCAATCTGTTCCTTCAGCTAAATTTATTTCAATGTTTTGACGTTGCCAGAATTAGAGCTTCAAATTTTAAATAGCTTTGAACATAAATTTTTAATAGGCAAAGCAAATTAATTTTTTTCTACGCTGTTGCTTATTATGTACAGTATTTATTTATTTTATGATTTTTATTTCAGAACAGATAATGGTTTGTAATAATATTTTGTAGCATTACAATACAAAGAATAAATTTGTCATTAATAAAAACCCAGTCAAATTGTTTATCTGCTCAAATGTCAGTAAAAAAAAATTTAACATTTGAAGTTACATTGATAAAACATTCCAGATATTTGAAGTTTTAATTGTTAAAACCTCGAGGTAAGTTCTTTGTCCTCTTTAAAATTGCGGAAAACTTAGGAAATTTATTTAAATTATTTTTATATCTATTATTAAATATAATTATTATGTAAGTCTAATACTCACTTTAACTTTTTATTTCTGATATTAGCTAACCTAATAAATATTAATTTTGTCAATTAACTCGAGCCAATATATGCTAGGCTTTAAAATATTGTTTCTCTACTTTCGTTGTTAGACAAACTTTTTTAAATGTTGTTCATTGGTATCCTAAATCGTTTTTCAATTGCTTTGCATTGAGCTATATCTAGAGTGTCAGCATCCAAAAAAAATTTGAAGAAAAACTTTTAGGACAAAAATCCAATAAAAACCCTACTCATTTTCTATTTCTTGATATAAATGTTTGACAAACTTTGATATAAGGAAGACTCATACTGATTGGAAACCAATGCACACCTACATTAGTTATTTGTCATGAAAGGTTGAGTGGTAG
>JABUQX010077537.1:0-7500 GCA_015478945.1 Trachelipus rathkii | reverse complement strand
CAAAATATAAATTGAGGTCGATTTTTTTGTTACAAAAGCTAATTTTCCTCAGCACCTTCTCATCTGATGATGAATCGAATTTTAAGTTGATTTTTGAGAAAGCAACGCTTCAAGACAGAAATAACATACACTTCCAGGGAACACATATTTGCTTCGTATTAATTTCGTTTGGTAATTTTAGACTTGCTGACATGTTTCTGGAATGTTTGACTTTGAATGGAGAGACTCTAAAGACGTTTAAACTTGATCTTACTTGTGGTATTTTTCTTGATGTATTGAGAAGGGAAAACATAGATTTGGCTGAAAAGTTTGTTAACTGGGTCGTCCATTCTGATGAAATAGAGGACCTGAAGGTATATATTTTCTCAGAAGTGTTTAATGTTTCCACTATTGTACATTGTTTTATACTCATTACATCTATTAATTTTCTAAATAAAATATTCAAGTGGTTCCTTTACACTGATCATAAAATTGGGGAATGGAAAAAGAATGTAATTTTTAATGAATCTTTTTCAAGAGGCTTTGTTTTAGGATATAATGAGTCTCAGAAACTTGACCAGTTTTTGGAATGGCTTGGTTATGAAAAAGCTAAAGTTTCAAATGTTAAAATGCAAATTTTGCTAAAAGCTTTGCCTGATATTGTGGAGCGACTTTTTGTAGTGTATTTAGAAGTTACAAATGAAGCACTTTCTATAAATTGCATTTTATATTTATGTTCTAATAAATCAGAGCTAATAGATGAATTTGTTAACAGTTTGCATGCTTTGTGTAAAAATTATGTTGAGGAGAGAAAGTGCGTTTTATGTAGAGACAATGAATATGTCTATTTTGATGAGATTGCACTTGAATTTTATTGTAATCGTCATTATCAGAAAACTCTTTCTCTAGAAGATGTTAATTTAATTTGTTCTCCTTTGAAAGAACTTGATGATATCGTAACAGAACACGAAAAGAAAAATCTTGATGTCAAAGACTAGATGAGAAAGTTCCTTGAAAGCTGTAAAGAATAGCAATATGAAATGAACATATTGAGGAACCTAAGCAAAGCCCTACAATTACTAATTATCCTAATAACATTAAAGACATTGTATAACCAAAGAATAAGACTAGAATTTCAAAGCTTTGCATTAAAGCCAAAGTTATAAGATGAAATATTAAGAAGATTAAATAATAAGTACTAGAACTTTTTTTTTTTTTTTGCACACACATGCACATCATTTGTCTTTTTAAAATAAATAATTTGGGTTTAAACAGCTGATGTCAATGCCAGAGAGATGGTGGTCAACAGAGTGGAAATCATGGAAGTTGAAAAAGAAGTTTATGATACATATATAACGACACCAACCCCACCAGTAGGGACTGTCAACTCAAACGTTGGTTGGGAATGGGAGAAGAGTTGACAAGGGCCAATGTTTATTAATTGGCACCATTTTACATAATGCAAGATGAATGTTATGTATGCTAATGTTCCTGTAAACACTTTTAGTGAAAGGTCGAGAAGTATGATGGAGTGATGAAGCTCTCCAGTCCAACCTAATACTCAATATTTCGAGTTTCATCATTCAGATAGCACATTCTTTTTATTATAATGAAGAGGATATTTCATTAGTGTCATAAAATTGTATAAATTAATAACATCTGGAAACACATAAAAAAATTATTAATAAAAAATAAAAGTAATTTTTTGTGATAATTGTACTTTCCTCGATAGAATAATGCAATAAGTTTCCTGTCAAATTTAAAGTAAAATCTTAAAAACCCTTTCTTCAATAAATCTCATCTGAAACACTGTACAAAATTATAAAATTTAAATGAATTAAAAAAAAAAATCTTTAACTACTATGAAAAAAAATTTAATAAAGTATTTTGTAAAAATGACAATAAAACAATTATATAATAATGATATTAATATAATTACCGGTGAAATGATTAAGAATAGAGACGAGATTGTGATTGACTGGATATGGAAGTTGTGTAACATAGCTTTTATGGAGGGTATATTTGCAAGGGATTAGAGGAGAGCAGTCATAGTACCCTTGTATAAGGGTGAGGGGATAAGAGGAACTGCTATAGGAGAATTAGATTATTGAGTGTTGTAGGGTAGATATATGTTGGTATTTTGGTTGAAAGAGTGCGTCGAGTGACTAAGGGACAGATTGATGAAGAACAAGATGCATTTAGAAGTGGTAGAGGATGTGGAGATCATATTTTCACATTGAAACAAATTATTAAGAAAATAGAGAAGAAAAATAAATTGTATTTAGGTTTTATAGACTTGCAACAGCGTATGACAGGATTTTTAGGAAGCTCTGTGGTGGTGTTGGATGCAAAAACTTACTGAATGTGGAGTACATAACGTCATGGTATGTAGGTAGTGAGGAACCGTGTGAGGATAGATTGAGTTGAATGTGATTAGTTTAATATTAGTAGTGGAGTAAGGCAGGGATGTATTATATCTCCTTGTTTATTTAAATCAGTATTTGGATGGGGTGATATTGAAAGTTGTCACTGATGGAGAATGCAAAGAGAGTGGAGGTGCCAAGCTTATTGTACATGGATGATTTAGTTTTGTGTGCCGAATCTGAAAATAGCTGAGAGGTTTGGCAGGTTTGCAAAAGGAAAGGAGTTTGAAAGTAAATGTAAAAAGAGTAAGGTTATGGTAGTGGAGTGAGGGTGAGTCCGCTGTGTGAAGTTATGTTGGATGTGAGCAATTGGAACAAGTATAATCCAGGTTTAAATATTTAAGATATATTGTGGATGAAAAGGGAACGAATGATGCAGATGTAGTAGGAAAGTTGTGAATGTGTGGAAGTGGCTGGTGCAATGAAATTTCCTTGGTGAATACAAAAGAAACTAGGTCTGGAGTGTGCTAGGATTTTACATGAGGGATATGTTGTTACCAAGTGTTAATGTATAGCTGCGAAACTATAGCGTGGAGGAAGAGAAAGAGGTACCAAAGGTACAATCTATTTATGTGGACAATCTTAGAACATGTTAAGGTGCTGAGAAGAACTCTGACCCTAAAATGAGAAGAAACGTGTTAGGAGTAGTGTGGTGTGTAGGAATATGTGTAATATGAGCAAGTAGAAGAAACATAAAAACAAACGAGTACGTGTTGAATATGGTATATAAGAGTCAAAAATTCAAGTAAAATTTAGGATCCACCCGACATGCCACTATTTTCAGAAATAAATAAAAATGCAAGTTTGGCTATTATCAACAGGTTGTAAGTAATTATGTATGTATTATTATTTATTAAATATTATTATTATTATTATTATTATTATATATTATAATTATTATTATATTATTATTAATTTAATTATATATATATATAATATATTATTATTATTATTATTATTATTATTACATTATTATTATTATTATATTATTATTATTCATTATTATTATTATATATTATATTAATTATTACTAATCATATAATATTATATATATATTATTTATTATATATATATATATTATATTATAATAATATTATATTTTAAATTATTATATTATTATTATATTATTATTATATTAATATTATTATTATATTATTATATTATTATTATTATATTATCATTATCTATTATTATTATATTATATTATATTATATTAATATTTATTTATATATATAATATTATTATATATTTTGGTTAATATATTATTATTATATTATTATCATTATAATTAAAAAGTGATATTATTAATAATTTGATGTATATAGTATAGTATGAGTTATTTTAGAGTTAAGACATGTATGATTTATTAGTGTGTATTGTAGTGTGCTAGGAATCAGATTATCCGACTATGAGATGATCAAGTAAAAGTAGGTTGAATTTGTCAGTAAAGGAATGTCGAAGGAAGTAATTTGAAGTTTGTAGCTAGAATATGTGTGATAAAATAAATGGAGTTGCATTAATAGGAGTGGAAAAGGTATTTGGTGTTTTTATGATAGGGGATAAGGAGTGTTATTATTATTCTGTCCTACGTTCCATGTGATTGTATTCATTATTTATTATAGAATAAAACTCATCACTATATCTAATTTGTTAACAATTATTATATGATATAACCATATTAGTGATATCGTATACACTTAGTCATAGTCATTGTATAAAGCCTCTATTAGTGTTGGTTATAAGTGAGGAGGAATTAATTAGAATTAGTACTTTAAATTGAAATAACTATTTATATTAATTATATATATTATTATATATATAATTATATATATATATTTATTATTATATATTATATATTTAATTTATTATATATTATTTAAATATTTTATTCTATATTAATTCTTTAATATTAATTTATTCTATTATTATTAATTATATTTATAATTATATTATTCTATATTATTTATCAATTATATTATTTATTATATATATATTATTAATTAATTAAATTATATTAATTTAATTTAATTATTATTATATAATATATATATATATATATCATATTATAATACTATATTATATATATATATATTTATAATTACTATATTATATGATATTAATTTATTATATTTAATTATTAATTGAATATTATATAGTACATCCCATGCTGTCATCTTGATTAAAGCCATCACTCCTGAGTCTCATTATCCTATTATATATGATCAACATATTAATATTTAAATTTACTCCAGTAGTGTATTACTGCGGTCACTTCATAATAATAATGGGTGGGGGTCAGTGGGGTGTAAATATTTCACTTTGCTGTCTATTCCATATGAACCGAGCTATATATTATTCTTATATATTTATCACTCATTTACCCACTCACGTTTTTGTCCTTTTTTTGTATTCTTTATCTCACAATTAAGATGTTTGAGTTTAATATACAGTTTTATTCACTAATTTACTCTCGAAAGAGTTTATGACTTTCTTATTACCCATTAACATCAAGTATTTCATTCTATAGATACAATCATGTCAATATGATGTATTCAGATAGGCTATAAACACACCGGCTCTCAGCGCGCTACAAGCGCTTTAAACCATCTTCATTAATTTCTAATAAAATTAATATAAACTTAAATTCATTCATAACATATATAATATATTACACATAATGTAAAAAATATTCAATACTGATCTCCTTTCCTCCCGTAAGTAACAAATCATACTATGTTGGACCCAACTCAACATGTAGGAGTATATAACTGGCAATAGATCAATCACCTAGATATAGGAGAGGCCAATTAAATGTCCACCTTTCTTTCTTATATTCTGAGTAAGATGGTTTCTCATATAATAATGATAATTATATAATACCTACACTCACGAGTTGATGCAACATTTTTCAGTAACAATAATAGTAGCCGCCTCCCATTTCACAACGTAATTACTTATTCATGCCTCTCCGACAAGGCTTTCCCGTACCTCGTAATAGTATTATGGCAAATACTAAATAGAGTTACTGGACCGAATAGTGTAGTCATAACTGTAGGAGGGAAAAGTATCAGAAATATTATAAAAGCCGCACACACGTCTGTAATACTGAGTGGTTTTCCCCCCACCGACACGAAAGCGCTTACACGATAGTGTATGATATCACTATGCTACGCCTATATACTCTGATTAATTAGGTACATCAACGTAATACAAAAATAAGAACTAGCAGCAAGTACTACTATATGTACGGGACCCTGATAGTGTACATATTTCAGCAATCCAGTTCCGGCTTTTGACATCTTTCAAAGAAAGAATATTTTTCACGTAGCTTAATGTATTCTGATAAATACCTGTGCCGCATCATCCATACGCCGTCGTCATTTTAATACTTTGTGGTCCATTTATATCACCCTTATTAATAATTATAATTATGTCCCATATATATCTTATATCTCAAAAAACTTTACCCACTTGGACTAAAAATAATATATACCATCATATGCTGTCGTTATATATATATGGTATATATGATAAAGTGAATATTCTTTTAATGACATTTGATATTGTTAATTTATTAATTAAGACTTATTATTAATAGCATAAGGTTAATACAAATTTTATTTAGTTTTATGTTATATTTATATTTATTTTATGATCGTGCAGAGTTCGATGGACTTGGCAACAACATCTGTTTTGAGAATTATATTTTTAGAGGAGAATGCTGTAAGTTCCCTCCAAAATGGTGCTGTATTTTTTTCAGCCCAGTGTGGATACCGCTTATACTTTATGTTGAGAAGGAGTTATTAATATCTTAAAATAACTGTACAAATAAAAATAAAAAAATATAAATATAATATAATAATATATATATATATATTATATATATTAATAATTAATAATATTTAATATATATATAATATATATAATATAATATATATTAATATTACTTAATATATATAATAATATATAATATTATATATAATATATAATATATATATATAATAATATATTAATATATTAATATAAATTAATATATTATATATATATAATATATATTAATACTATATATATTACTATATATATATGGATTAGAGTCAAGTAAAAGGAAGTACCTTTAGGATAGTACTATATTAGTATGTAGGAATGATGAGTATTGATACCGAGGAGAAAATGTAAAGGTGTCTAAATTATAAATATAGGAAAGTGAATTTGGATAGTTTATATTAGAAGGGGGTATGGTTGTGGCCTACACTATCCATGACCAAGGGTAAATGTAAGCTCACTCACACTATTATCGCAGTCCGCAACGAAATTGATCACGAAGATCCGTCACTTAAGGCACAGTAGCGTGAGAGGTCATGGCCGCCACAGTCTGTATCTATGCAGAATCTTCCACTATAGAAAAGAGGTTCTAGGGCGTGAATATAGTTTATTCCTTAAGACTTCTGAATAACGTAGTTCTTACAATACTATAATAAAGAGTATAATTATAAGAGGGGCAGATAAGAGGCTGAGCATATACCTAAAAATACGATTTTTAGCAGTATTATATTAAGCTCACTACTTTATTCACTATTTACGACACCTTCTGATGTCATTGGTGATACAATTTTCTTCATAATATTCTCCCCCCCTCCCACCATGTCTCGGCATGATTTCAATCAATAACAGTTAACAATTATCACAAATAGTTATAAAAAAAAACATTAGAATTTGCAAACGTACACTTACAGTTCTATATTGCTGAAGCTCACGTTCATGTATAGACCGAAACTTTTTCTGCAAACGAGCAGATTGCTTTGTTACAATTTCTATCTGCTTTTCTTTTTCCGATGATTTCTTGGCTAGTGCGGCAACGATGCCCAAAACTTTTTTGGCCGCTGCTCTATCCGTCCAACCTCTCAAGAGAGCTTCTGCTTCTTCGACTACTTCGCCTGCAAAAGTTAGAAAAGACAAGAAAAATTAATGTACTTATAAAAATGGGAAAAATATAAAATTTTCAGTATTTTAAAACTGCAAATAAAAAAGTAAACCAATATAAATATACGTTAAATCGGAGCTGAAGAGTGTTTGGCTCACAAATTTTAGTGTTTTGTGA
>JABUQX010077535.1:50000-52500 GCA_015478945.1 Trachelipus rathkii | reverse complement strand
TCACGTACTCATGATATATTCCTTCGGATGGAGAAAGTGGGAATAACATCGGATTTCAGGCTACATGGCTCACCTGAGGAGAGATCAGAAGGCTCCTGTGAAGATACGGATTGCCTCATTTTGGATGGGATCTAACAGGTAGAAGAGTTGAGGCAACCTGACCATATACTACGCAGCCATAGTCCAACTTTGATCGGATTAGGGTGATGTATAGACGAAAAAGGGACTTGCGATCATCACCCCAAGATTTTGGGAAGAGATGACCCAACAGATTTATCACGCGATTACAAGTCCTTTTCAGGAGTTTAATTTGCGATGTGTATGTTAGGTGGTCACTAGATATGACTTCTAGATTATTTGACCTGGGGACTTACAGCGAATGGATGGAGCATATAAGGTTAGATAGCCAGGGAAGAAAAAAGACAGGTTCTCAACTCACTTATATAATATATATATATATAATATATATTATATATATATATATATATAATATAATATATATATATTATATATATATATATATATATATATATATATTATATATATATATATATATATATATAATATATATTATTTAGGGATGTGCCGAATAGTGAGAAAAGCCGAATACCGAATACCGAATATTCGGCTAAAAGTATTCGGCCGAATACCGAATATTCGGCCGAATAATCACTTCGCTATTCGGCCGAATAATAGTTATATCAAAGTTCGGTCATCCATTTAGGGAAAATAAAGAAAACTTACACTGATCAACAAAAAAAAGGTGAAATTTTTCTTGGATGGACTTTTTGTAGCAGATATAGTAATTCGGAGGTGCTTATTCCATATATAATTCTCGGATTTGCTGTATCACATCCCGTTTTTGTTGCAATCATGGATCCCTATTTTTGCATATTCCATAGGAATGACAAAAATTCATGTGAGCACTACGTAGGCTGTATAGAAGTTACTTTCCGCATATATCTACAGTAGCAGCAAAGTTTACTGCGGTCGATATTCGGGAAGCATGTGGTACCTTTAGTACGTATAATGTATGATGCCAATGACCGGATGATTTGTCTACATCTAATCTGCAAATACAGTCGGATGGTCCGTCATTGTTCACCCAGGGTGAACTGAACGATTTTGTGTATGAGTTGTATTTGCCGAAGTTGTCCAGAGCTGTTGGCTTCGAGGTTGCATGAAAAAATGACTACTGCACCATGGCACAAGAGTAACATTTTACCGTAACAAAGAGAAGCAGAGCTGCGGAGGCTTTTCCAGTCAGATGGGTAACCTTGTGTTTTGCAGTGAAGTTGCAGGCCTACTACTTGCTATGGGACTCCCAGCATACGATGCAGGTGAGTGGCGACTGTTTATTGACACTTCCAGAGAAGTTTAAAGTGTGTGTTGTTAAACAACGGCAACAGGTATGCTTCGGTATCCAGCAGGGTACTCGGTACGGATGAGAGAGAGTATGCAAATCAAGACAGTTGGGAGAGGCTACAATATCAGCGCTACATGGATGGTAAAATATGCGTCGACCTCAAAATGGTAAATATTTTGCTCGGTCAGCAAGCAGTTTCACCAAATATCCCTGCTTCCTCTGCTATTGGGACAGCCGGGCGGCAAAGGATCACTGGACCCAAAAGAGAATGACCACCGAGGGAAACCTTGACGCCCAGGTGACGGGAACATCGTACGTGAACCACTTTTACCAGAGAGAAACATCATCTTACCTCCAGCTACACATAAAAACATGGTTGATGACGACAAATTTTGAAGGCCCTGGACCATGATGGTGAATGCTTCCGCCATATATGCTCAACGTTTCCTGGTCTTGAGTGAACGAGAAGAAAAAAGCTGGGATATTGATGGCCCACAAAATACGGACACTCCTCCATGATGCGGCCTTTGCTACAACAATGACTGTTTAGAGGGCAAGAGCGTGGAATGCTTTTTCAGATTGTAGCACAGAATTTTCTGGCGGAACAGGAAAGCCGAGAACCACTAACAATTGTACAGGAACTGCTAGACAGTTTTCATTCGCATGATGTAGAATGAGTATAAAGTTGCACTACTTACATTCTCACCTAAAAAAAAATTTCCGGATAACCTAGTCGATGTTAGTGATGAGCAGGTGAACGCTTTCCATCAAGATCTAAAAGTTCATGGAAGGACGTTTCCAGGGCAAAGTGGGATATCAATATGATGGCCGACTATTTTTGGAGCTTGATGAGGGATATTCCAGATGCTATGAACAGTAGATCGTCTACGAAGAGAAAGTTACTACCATCGTAGGTATGCTTACATTAACTAAACCCAATCCTTCTATTACATTCATTGTTGTCCCATATTACTCTTTATTCATAGTTGTATTTTATGTTTAACATATATCTATCAAAGACGTATCATATCATTGCGATTTGTTTCTCTCTCTTCATATATCCATATATTATATATATATATTATATATATATATATATATATATATATATATATATATATTTATATATATATA
>JABUQX010077535.1:27500-45000 GCA_015478945.1 Trachelipus rathkii | reverse complement strand
AAACATACATGACACAATATCGAGACGTATCAATGAAATGGCTACCGATGTTTACAATCAAATTGGAGAAACGATAAGACGTCTTTTGAAGGTAGACTTTGAATGTGAAGTTTTTATGTCAAGAGATACCTTACTCCAAAACTTAACAAGATTTGATATAAAATAAGATTTGTTCACCATCACTCTGGAGAAAGGAAGCCTTAAGCATTGTTGTCTTGTAAAATATTCATGTGACCATTCAAGATCATTTTTTTAAATTACATAATAAACGCGTTTGTCCATTTTGGACATCAAACATAAATTCCTCAAGTCTCAGCAATATAGTTGTTTTATTCAAAATTTAACACCGCAAGCAACATCCCCCCACATTGCCACCAATTGAGTATTCCAAATTTTTGACTAATTTATTAAACGCAACTTGAAGAATTCTGAGACAATTAGCATTTGAGTCCCGCCCCCGAGAAAGCATATGCAAATTAATATGAATATATGCAAGGGAAAAATACAGCATTCGAAGAGTCTTTAAAATGTAGAACTCCACGTAAAGAGTAAATAACACCTCCAGCTCCGGCCAATTTAGAGGCAACAAAGTAGATATACATGTCAAAGCGAAAATTGTCCTGCGATATTTATAGTTTCCGACCTTTTCTCAGGTCATATCGGTCATTTTAAGACAAAAGGTAAGTGGGGTCTAGGTGTAATAAGCATGCATTTAGATTTTAATGGGTTAATAACAAGTTTATTAGCATTGCTCCAAGTCTCAATAGATCTCAAGTCATCCTCTGCATTGCTAAGGGCAACTGCAAAGTCAGCGTCAGTAGAGCAAACAACCAAATCATCTGCATACAAAAGCAAAGTAGATCGTCGTACCGACTTTGCAGTATCATTGATGAAAATTTAAAAAAACAAAGGATCCAGACACGATCTTTGGGAAACACCGACCGACACAGGTAGATAGATGACGTGAGGAGTGGCCAACGAAATGAACGTACTGTCTCTTGTTAACAAAATAAGATGTAATAAGCTTCAATGGATGACCTCTCATATCATACAATTCCAGTTTTTTAAAAGACGTTCATGAGGAACAGTGTCAAATGCTTTGGTGTAGTCAAGAAATATTCAAAAGTAAAAGGTTTTTTCTCGACAATTTTATGATGTAGACATAATAGATTTAGTGCAGCGTCCTGTATAGATTTATTGGATCTAAAACCAAATTGGAGCTCACTTAATAAGCCGTGGTCTTCAAAATATGAACGGAGACGATTATAGATAATCCTCTCAAATATCTTAGAAAAGGTCGGGAGAATCGAAATTGGTCTATAGTTCTTTTTATCCTTGATGTTGCCAGATTTGAATATGGGAATCACCCGAGCTATTTTCAAAACATCAGGGAAGATGGACTCCCTAATGCAAGTATTAAATATTAGCTCCAAAACGCAAGAGAGATCTTCTGCCACCAACTTTAATAATTTAACAGGAGCAGGAGACCTATGAAAGTTATCACATTTCAGATCCAATATTACTTTTCGGATTTCCTCCTTGGATACAGGGAAAAAGTAAAAGGACATAGATGTATTCTCAAATAGGTCACCATTAGAAACCGAATCATTACGGGCACGAAGCAACATAGGAAGATCAATAAGGTAATTATTAAAAATATTAGCGAATTTAACAGGGTCTGCAACATCACCGGTATTCTCGGTTAAAACCAAAGACCTATCACAGCCTTTCCTATGCCAAAAGACTTTTAATATTTTGCCACATTTTTTTGGGGATTGTTCTCTTCATTCTCAATTTTATTACTAATATACATTCTTTTGGCTAGTTTTAAAGCATTATTTAAACTGTTATGATATTTCTTGGAAAACAGTATTACGTTTAATTTAAACATTTTTTTTTTTAATACATTAGCGATTAGCATTGATCCATGGGCTCTTTGACGACACACCACCAATATACTTACTGACAGTGGGAAAGCAATTATTAATCATGATTTCAAGGTCAAATATTAAAGATTCTATTAACACATGAGAGTTTCTATTACGTAACTGAAAAGTGTTCTTATATTAGTTAAATAGAGAGATAGAGATCTATTTAGGAATTAATTTTGAATTCTCAGTAAAGGGATTAAAAACTGAAATGTACTGTAACCTGGTTCCTTGTCTTTAAGATTAATTTGATTTGTTTGATGAAACTGACAGGTTGTCATATGTAGAAAACTTACATATATACTTATTTAAATATATTTATATATATATAATATAATATAAGGCATTTCTTCAATATATTGGTATAATACCAAGACAGTTGTAACTATGATGTATGCTTACTATATATCTATCATTATATGGCAAAGTAGCAAGTTTTGTGATCAGTTTGGGGTGATGAGTCTTTTTGACTCTAGGTATTATGAACCATTTTTGTTCTGTTATTCACCGAGCTTTGCGTATGACTCTTAAACAGTTTTATTTCTTTTTAAGCATCATTATTTAGTGAAGCTTCGGTGATCAACTTGTCATACACTGTAGTTGAGTAGTTTTGGGCACAAATGATCATCTCTCTCTATCTTTTCTATCCCTCTCTCCTCGAGTAACATCTAATATATAACATTACTATTTCTCATTTTAAAGTAGACTTATATCTTTTAATTATTTAATATAAGTATCTTGATGTGTGAGTCTGCTGACATCGTTTCTTTATTTAGTTTGTATAGTTTCTGCAGGAGTTTTATAGGAATTCTCTAGTAGAATTTAAATGGAAATTTATCTGAAAATTTTCTTTTATAGCTACTTTTTTTATAGCTCATTAGTGTTTTTCATTCAAAAACATTTATTTCGAGCAATTATTTCTTTATATCCATTTGTATTTTATTTATCCGTATAATAAAATTTTTAAATAACCTAATATATATATATATATATAATATATATAGTTTATTCACTTTGTGCCCATATTCCTAAATGTTGTTCCTCTAATATGTTTTAGATATATAGAATCTCTCATAGAATATTTAATGTAGTATTTTAGGTTAGGTTTCGCGTCTTTCACAGGACTTCTTTAACCCGTAACCTTTACCCAAACCATATTAAGAACAAAATTTGAGAGAAGAATTAGATAATAAGACTGAGAACACTTATAATTAGAGCGCATATTAATCATATTCATCATGGATTACTTTAGTATTATCTATTATATTGTTATTGTTCTACACAAATGAATAGGATGGTTTGGTATTTATAGATCGTAATATGAATACACTATTTGATTGTTGTATTGTGAGGTCATTAATTAGCTATAATAGTTAATTATCATACTTCCTGCTATGTGTTTAATATATAGGGAGTAACTTTAGAGTTGAAAGTTACCATATCATTATATTCAGAGATAAGTAGTGTACAATTGAGATATGTTTGTCAACTAAGTCTATATTTTACCTATGTCTGTCTTTCTCTTTTCCAGCACAATACTAATTAGAAGTTAGCCTTCGAATCTAACTTTAGTCAAAAATACACTAAAGCATATGGTTACACTATATGAACAAACTTCAGATGAGAGTCTAGAAACAAGAAAATACTATACTGGCTATATAGCTCGGAGGTATAGAATATATAGAGTACGCGTAGAGAAAAGTCGCAAAACATATATAAAATACTCTTGATTTTTCTCTCTATTATTTATTATAGTTATATAATTTGAGGTCATCTCCAATAACAGACTTTATACTCGACACGGTTCGTGAGAAGAAGAGACGAGCTAAAATTTATATCTGCAGTACTTATTCTCAGTCGTGTGACACAATTGAACGTAATGGTCTAGAATATACATAAGGAAACATGACACTTATGTCGCTCGCGATGTTATAATGCCCACACTATACTATATATTATGAGGGTAATCAGGGACAATCATATAGACGTCAAAGTGTTATACATAAACTTTTAGGGGCTCTGAGAGCCGAACGGTGTGAGACAAGAGTTGTGCGAGTGAAAGTTCCTTTGAGCGGGAGAGCGAAAGTCATCACCTCCTGATACTGTCGGACGTGTGAGGAGCGCCGAATTGAGATCCCCGACCTCCTTGTATAGTCATTTTGTCTTGGATCTTAACGCTCACTCTACGTTCCTGAGGGTACTACTTCTCCCTTTACCGACTAATGAGGTATATAATACAACAAATACACTCAATTTGTTTGGTTAATTTAGCAGTTATTGCACTCCTCTCGAAACCTTTTCAACTACTCAAAGTTCCTCATACGCTGATTCTTCCAATATCTTAATGTTACCTTAGTTTACTTTGTAAACTATCTTAGTTTTGGAAGATTACAATCAATTCTAGTTCAACTTGTAGAGATCAAATATATAATCCGAAAATGAGAACATATATATACACACAATTTATCTTCTCTATCTCACCAATTATCTAAGATATCTCATAAGCAAAATTCAATTCGATGACGCGCGAACTTCCAACTCAATTGTTGTTTTAAACAATCTCGAATGGGTCTTTTCACTATGATACCAATATCTTAGTTTTTCGAGATATGATGCGGGTAAAACTTCTTTAGTTATCACCTCGCTCATTCATATATTCTCACTACTCTATTTGATGACTATGCACGCTCTCACGGTAATATGACGGGAATTATTTTCTAATCTTTATTATGTAATATCTTATTATACTCAAAGGGATGCAAGTAAGCTCATTCTCATATTAGGTATAAAATATCTTTTACCTCTCTCTCGTAACAGCGTAAGTGGAGCTAATGTGGGACAGCATTTATTGTACCTTTACCCTACAGAACATATCTAGAGTATTATTATAACTTTAGCAATATGGATATTCATATCATTACGATGATCTACCCTTATCACATATACTAATATTTACTATTTTGTATAGGTGCACTTATACAGCAATGTTATATATCCTTATAAATTGTCGCTATAGTCTTATTATTCTCAGATACTATTCTTTTGGAAGATCGATAATGTATTATCATGCGGCTGGATAACTACCTTCATAGAGAGAGATACTCACTTTGTATGAGAAGAGAATGTGAGAGTACTAGTAGAGTATTGAAGAAAGAGATAGCAGAATCTCGATTACATAATGAGTTCTCGGCAGACTTTATTCACGTACACTAATACACTAAAGCACCGTTCGAAGAGCACATCGCCACGGCGGCACCACGAGGTGTTTTATCGACCTGGAGTACCTTCTCGTTGTTGAGTCATTAACCTCATAACAGTCACCAAAATACGCTCTCACTACGTACAACACAACAGCTTATCACCTATCTTGGCTATATATATGGTTGAAGGCGGGTCCAAAATATACATTTCCTTTACTGGCATTAATAATATATAAATAAAATTGAGAAATGACCATTTTTAAATAATAATCTTAATAGTCATTTTCATATAAAAATATAATATAATATTGTTTCATCATCCCCATCGAGTATATATAAGTATGGGTTCCTAGAAAATACATTTAATCTATGTGGCTGTGGATGTAATTAAAAATAATTATTTATGTTCTTCAAAATTGTTCTATGACTAAGTTATTTGTTAGAATATACACATATAAATATGAGCGATCCATAATAATTAAATTATATGACACTTTGTATCACCGGGTTATAATCTTTGTACCATGGTCACTAGCTATTAATTACTGAACATGTTAATACGCAATGCTCAAATAGAATGATGAACATAAATTAACATATATATACAATATATATATTATTAATATATATATATAATATATATATATATATATAATATATATATATATATAATATATATATTAATATATATATATTAAATAATATATATAATATATATATATATAATATATTAAATTTAATATATAGAACTTAAAAAATTTTAACTTATTTTATTGTTTTTATTTATTAACATTGTATTGTTATAAAAATCGAATCTAATGATGATAACCGTGAAAGAATAAAAAGTTAAAAAAATATCAAAAATAATAATTAGATACTAATGTATAGATAATTGAAAGCTCTTTTATATTGAGACTAGCGAATTGCTCTTTTCCTGCAAAAGAATAAATAATTGGGCAGAAACTTAATGATGCATTTTTAAAAAATTTAATTTATTTTAAAATTAATTAAGCTATTTAATTTACAAAATATCTATTGTAAAACGTGTAATCAGCTAAACCTGTCTTGAGATACTTCAAAAAGGAAAAGACACAATTTTTTGAATACCCATTTTTTTAAATTTAAAATGTTTTGAAGAGAAATGAATTAATTATGTTTATTATTTAACTTCATTAGCATTATTTATCCCTTTCTTTTTATTATATTTTTTTTTATATTTTTTATTTTATGGATATTACCTTTTTTTGCATGTCCCAGCCAAGATTTCCTTTTTTAAATAATATACTAAAAAGTATTATCATAATACATGCAAAAATGAGCTAAACGGTGATGGTCTCCTTTGAGGATAGGTATATGAGACACACTCACTTGAGGCTGGATTATCTGAGTGGGATCGCAACCAATCTCATTGACAATAGTGGTTATTAGTATGACTGTGCTGATTCTTTTAATCTATATAGTATTAATATATATAATATATAACAAGTGTTTTGTACCAATATGTTATGTTCCATGATGAAATATGTGCTGAAAATTAGTATTATATATATTTTTTTAATTAAATTTTGGTATTTATAGAAGTAAGAAGAAATTGAAAACTTAATAATGGAAATATGTATTGAATTCAAGTCAGATATAATAAATATTAGAATGTGTTTGTTCGAGATTTATCTTCCCATTTAGTTACATTGATAATGAGATAAAATATAGTTCAGAAAATTCTATAAATGAATTTAAGAGAGGACAGTAGCCTTGAGACGATTGACAGAATGAAAATGTAAAATGTCTTGCCTATAAAGCGCATGGCTCATTTTCTTGGATTTCAGCACTTAGTGTAGTTAATTCTAATTACGTTCTCTCGAATGTTTTTATTGAGTTATTGATTGGCTCTGTCTTTAGTTGTGTTTGTGTCCCTGTCTGCTCGGAATTTGGAGAGGTAGCCCAGGAATTAATTGTTTCTATGATGAAATAAAAAAAGAAATCAACAAAAACGAAAATAAAAAATAACGTATAGGATAAATGTTCAAATCGTATCACTACTTTATGAAGACTGAATTCCTCACACTTTGATATGAATAAAGTTTGGCTGTAATTCAAAATTCTCTTCTTCAATAATTTTTTAATTATATGGTGTAAACATGAGTGTATCAGTCCTCTTTCTCTCGGTGAATTCAGACCGTCTGCGCGCATCGCTAGTGCGACACAATTGAGAAGTTGGAGTACGAAACACACGAATTAAAGGTAAAATATACAACTCGAGACTTGCTTGTCGCGTTTAATGTGCGTGATAATACTTGTCAGAGTTCATCTATCAAACTAAGCGATATATCTACCGAATATTTAAGCATATGCGCTCTCAGATACCCGAGAATATCAATTGGGCTATTATATTCACTAGATAAATATAGTGCTAGGTACTCAAGGGACTGATATTTCCACGGCGTAAGTCGTTTCAAATTCTGTGCAACATGTAATGACAAAATTAAGTTCTAGTATATTTTGGAGAGCTCTATGACACCTCAACCGCTCTATCTCATAATGTAACACTACCTTGGTATCCACATTGAATCTTCCGAGACTATGGTAACATAAAATGTATTTTCAATCCATATATAATGGACTGTATTTTTGCATATAATATGAGCACGCAAACGGACTCGTCCAAAAAGCAGTTCGTATATAGGGCAATTTTGACCCAAATTCTCTACAGTTCGATATTGTTACATAAACACACTTCCACATAACTTCGGTAAAGATTATCACCGACATATTATTTGGAATTTCATATCATATCATACAATTATTAATTATTAGACATCAATAAGTTAGTTACTATAGATCATTATTTACCTAATAAAAATTATAGTATATATACACCATTTTACGTGTTACACTATATCGATAAAAAAGAGAGAAAGTTAGTAAAATAAATTAAATATTATTTTTTATCTCGTTAAACAAGCTGGTCACTATTAGTTGATATAATATGACTACAAATTATTATCGCAACTTTGTCTATTTAGTATAGCGAAGCCTTGATCTTAGTGCTAAGAGTAAATATATTGAAGTATAGAGGCGTTAGACATCATTTCGATCTTACCCTATAAATTTTTAGCCATATTAATAATATTATATAATATAATATTAATATATATATATATATATATATAAATTAATATATATATTATAATATATATACTATATATATTATATATTTATATATATATATATATATATTATTATAATATAATAATATATAATATAATTAATTATATTATATATAAATATATATATATATATTATATATATATAGTATATATATATTTTAATTATAATATATATAATATTATATATATTAATATATATAAATATATATATATATAATTATATATAATAATATATACTATAATATATTATATTTTAATATATATGGAGATATATTCCCAATTTATCTAAAATTACTTTTTTTTTTTTTTAATTATAATTAATAATAATATAGGTAAAATGGACTTCAATATTATTACTAAATATGAAAATAGTCCCGAATTATGCTGATTTGGATGCTCACTTAATTAACAGATATTTAAAATATGCAAAAATGGATTTTTACTTCAAAACCAATATTATATTTATTCATAAAAAAATTATATTTTCCCAAATTTACACAATAAAATTAATTTTTATCTTTAAATAACGAGAAGATAATAATGCTTTACAAAAATCACTTTATTTTTAATAATTTTTAGTTTTATTTTGTATAAATAAATTCATAATCTTAAATATATTATAATTTAATTTTTATATTTAATAATACTTCATTTATACTCATAATGGTGGTTATGTGGCTTCAAATGAATAAATATTCGTATAGTAATTTATATATATATATATAAATAAAATAATTTAGTTTATTATTTATATAATTCAACAAATCATGTAATTTATTTCACAATTAATATTTATTATTTTATATTTGTTTGTAATACACTCAACAGACTTTCTATTCATAACATTTTATGACTTGACATTGAAATAATAACCTATAGGTAAATAATAAAATGGTTAATATCAATTATGAACATTAAGATTATCAATATTATAATATTAATTTCGTATAAAAAATTTAATTTTTATTATTTTTTTCTCTATAAAATTACTTACCAAACTTCATAATTTTTTAAAGCAATTAGGCAAATGCTTAATGCTAATTTACGAGTACGCATAATGTATTACTGTTAAAAAGAATAAGCCATAGTATTTAATTATATTCATAACATCAAGATATAAATTATTGTCCGATTTAACTTATATAACTTAGTTATCATACTATAATACTGAGTTAAATTGTGCAGTTATACTAAAATTTAATAAAGGGTGCTTGAGAAGTCCATCTCTAAAATCTATAGAGAATGATTTTATAATCTATATATCTGGCTACTTTATATTTGTATATGTTATATATCCTCAATACATCATCGGAATTAGGGGGCAATTATCCCATATCCAGCTATTTAAACTCTAAGGTAAGGATCATATAAATCTAATAAAAAATATGTGAGCAATATTATGATAATTATCCAGTAAAACTATCTTATATATTAGTCTTTTTGACATTTTATGAGAACTATGTATATCCCCTTACTTAATCTTAACTTATATCTTATCATTTAATTAATAATTTTATATTTTATATATTTATCGCACACACTGTAAATATTATTCATTTATAATTAACAAAATTTATAGAGTCTCTAACTAGATTATTTGACTTAATAAAATGGTTACTCATTAAAAATATCTTATATATTATTAAATAAAAACGGAATACTTAAGAAGCATGCTTTTTGGAAATCTATCGATATAATTTATGTATGTAAAGCTTTTATTTAAAACACGAACAGAGAGTATTATCAAACCAAGAATTTCCTAAGCAAATTTTAAACTAATATATAATATTTGTTCACTTCTCTTACTTAACTATATCTTATTATAAATAACTCATCACTTGGTGTTCAGTGCATTGTCTATCCACCAACCAGTTACATGATGAGATTTCATTAACCTCAACTAACGTATATTACGTACCACCTTCAGGCCTTTAAATTATATATGAACGATTGGCTTTGAAAATGTTTTTATAATACAGTCTGGAATTTTGTAACCATTAATATTTTATTTTAGGCAATTCTTTGCAAATAAATTAATGTCGTATATTCGGCAATCTTTTGTAGAATATAAATTACGTATATAATTCTTGAATTATTTCTCGAGAGTTGTCATATTATATTTTTCTTGCCTTATTATAAAAACAGTTAATAGATTATTATCATAATACAACGCGAGTAATCACACATTGAATGACAGATATAATATGAGCAGAACAGACTATTCTCCACCTTACAGATAAAGCATTAGACAAAGCCATTATCACTTACAATACGCAAAACATTGCATGTGGGAACTTCTATAGCTATATACGCCCATAGCCAGTATTTGAATGTATTTCACAAAATGTCTATATGGATATGTGAAACACTATAGAATTTGGGAGCAGAATTACAAAGATTAATTAGATATCTACTGGAGAGAAAGTTATAAAATAATAAAATCATATATTTAACTGAGTCTCTAAATATATAAGATTCCAATATATTGATGAGACTCATATCACAACACTAAAAAACTATGTTTATTTTATTTTTCTATATAATAAAGAGTTTCAGTTTTTCACAAACCTTCATGATAAGATGGAGAGATGCAAATAAATAAAGATGATTCTTTTTTATCTCTCACATATATATTATATTACTAAATATTATTATTATTAAAATATATATATATAGTAATTATATAAAATATCCACACTAACCAATTTTCTTCTTAATTTTATGATATCAAAATAAATCAACACACAATATTGTAGAGTTAATAATTTGCTCGTGAGATTTATATACATAATATGATGACACTACTCTAGATACTCACTAAGTATCATTATATCAATGCGTAAGCTATTATTACCAGCAGTGACCAGCATTCTTTTGGAGATGCACCGTAGACAAATCATGTGTACTATCGAGAGCCAATTTCTTCTCTGCGAAGAGTGCCATTTCTCTGAGAACTTATCCTTAAATCAAGATTTCTGTCTGCTCCTAATACAAACCATGCAGAGTCTACTCTAGCAAACATCGCTGTATGAAATCCGCATTTCACACCATGTCGCTCACGCTATTTCTATAGAGCCTTAGATTCTAGATGAGAAAGTACAATCTATAAATTGTATTCATAATTTATACCTTTTCGTAACTTGAATGTTTCCAAGAGTCATTTTCCCATCTTACGGTTAGGTGCGTATTTGTTTCACGCATATAATCGCCACTGATGGAACAACGAAAACATACATTCTTTGCGCTCAATCGGTGAGAAAAATAAATTATATATTTCTACACTCATAAATTTACTTGATACTCTGCTCCTGACATTTTCCGCAAGAGGCCTAGGTGACAAAATGAGGACAACAACTTCTATCCACATTGAGTTTCATTGCTCGAGAGAGAGTATGCTATTTTTCGACTAGGTGATCATAGTATATAGCTCCCACCGTTATTGTAGGGACAGAAGAGGTTCGAGTCTCTACTCTCAGATTTCTCCGTCAATTTGCATACTGTTTTTTGACGGATCCCTCGTGTAGATCCTAAGAAGAAACTTGCCTTTCTCAATTGATCAGCATTACCCCTGCCATTTAGGGTTGAGATTTCACTCTCTGCTGGAAAATTAGTTAGTTTTAAAACAATTCGGTAATATAATTATTCAAAGGAATTAAAAAGAATCTTTTTTTCTTCAATGAGAGATTATCGCACCTATTTTTCATTTTGGTGCTCTTTACGAGAGACTTTGAGTTGAAATAATATTTGCCCTTTAGCCTCATATACAGATCGTATTTAATATGTCGTTCTTCCACTTCTAACCTTCAAATCTTCTCCCTCTACTTTCAAATCTTCTCCTTGGAGGGCGAATATATAAATTTATTTCTGATCATCAGGAAAGAAATTTCTATTGCATAGCGTTCTTCCTCTTGTCTCGGTAATATAGATTTCTTCTCACAACCTCCACTCTTCTCTAAGTGCTCTTGTACCGATAAAACAAGCTCGTTCACCTGATGAGTCTCTGCTTATTTTCCACACTACCACTCTCGCGCTGTTATAGCAATGAGATGAAAGCAAATTTCTTCGCTTAATATCACTAATATAGCTTAATGTGTGGAGTCATATACGTTTCCCTATATGAAATATTACTGTCCGAATTGTCCTACACACACACCTAGTCGCACTATGTGTCAATCATTGATTATTTATCTTTACTTTAGAGCTGCGATAATAATCTAGTATTTTTACATTACTGTTGAATGTATGTGAGACACTGAGAGTTATTCTCTGAGTATTGAGCAAATGCTCGATTTTTTCTCATAGTTTCACCACCTCTCATAGCAACTTTATTTAGTTCCTTAAGTATTAGCATTCGTCCCTATATTGACTTATGCTTGATATAGTCTGTTCTCCTACTAAGAGTAGATCTGCTATTCCTCATTCTCTTACGACTTAGCCTCTTCATTGTTTACCATCATTCATATTCCATCGATTTATAACCAACACCTGCGACTCTCTCCTACAAATGTGTCTTGAGATTCGCTCTAGTCAATTTAAGACTTCATTAATCTTCTTTTCTTGTATCTCTCCAAAAATAGGATCAAATTTTGTTGTTTAAAATTCTCCTACTGATTAATTCTTCAATCATTTAAATGTACATCGCATGCCACTGTTTCGTTTATTATTTTATGTACAAACTTATAATCATTGAGCTGATTTAATTAAAAAACTGAAAATAACACAAATATTTATAATCACATAATCATTTCATATTATCTTATTCTTTACACATTCACTTATTATTAATTATTATTTTATTACTCTTTTTATCATAGCAATATATTATTATTTAGTTTTATTCTTATACGTTTATTACATTATTTACTCTAATGTAGCAATAATTATTGAGTATGAATAATTTATTAGAACAATTAATTATTAAATATGAAGGTATATCTTCTCGAGCTCTGAAGTAGTATTATATTCTATTCACTACTACTTTTATATCATGAGTATACTATAGGATGATGTTCAGATTCTTATTACCTCTTAAAATTTCATGAGAGAATTATACACATGCTATATCTTATTTTTTGGGCCTTAAGCGTGAAGCCTTTATCTAGCTATATTATTAACCAATTTACGTTATGGCTTCTCTGTTTATCTCTAGTTAACTATATATTAATTATTCATTATATAATTTCACCTTATTATCACCCTTTATTATCTTCATATGAATAATATAATAATTATTATAATATAATTATATGTTATTAATTAATACATATATTATATATTAATATATATTATATATATATATATATACATATATATATATATATATAATATATATATTTATTACTCTGTTTGTTTTAAATAACCAATATAAATACAAGGTATAAAAATTGATATATTAATAATAATATATATATATTAATTAATATATATATATATATATTATAATATATATATATATATATATAATATTATATTAAAATATATATAATATAATATTTTTTATTATATTAAGATATATCTAATTATATATAATATATATATTAATATATATATATTAATATTAATATATATATATATATATATAATATATAATTATATAATATATATTAATATATATATATTTATTAATATATATATATATGTATAATATATATATATTATATAATATATATATATATTAATTAATTTATATATATATTTATGTCAATGTGCTGTGAGCATAATAATAATATAATAGGGTGATTCTACGTCAAGTATAATCACGTCTTCCATAACACATTTATTTATTATTTTTATATAATTTAGAAAATGTTTTTGAAGAAAATGGAGTAAGTTTATTCTAAAAAAAAAAAGGAAAAAATTATAAAATAGTTAAAAATAAATTAAGCCCTTAATTTTTGCATCATAATAAATTTAAAGTAAAACAAAATAAAATAATAATGCTAATATAAGAATAAAGTGAAAGATACTTATTAGAAGTATAGCATAGTGCAATCCTTAACTTTATATATATATATAATACTGATCTTATAAAGTAACAAGAAGAAATAAGAGGTTGACTTGTGACTGCTTTGTCACATAACGGTTATTAATACACGTATATCAATCAGAAAAAATGTAACTGGAAGTAAAAAAATATATAAGGAATAGTACGAGGGCTAAGTCTGTTATCCCCTTAAACCTTATAATTCTAGAAATATATTATATATATGGAAATTAATGTTCGGAGATATATTATCATTCATTTTCACGTAAATTATGGTACGAACATGTATATTGAGTTGAGTCTATTGATTGCAGTTTTAATTGTTTTATGTAAATTATTATTTGTATCGGTTGTATAATCTGATTGTTCTGTATTAATAAGCTATCATTATTAAGTTATTGTGCCTATATTAAGCTATATTAATTAAATATATTTTATATATCTACTATATATATTGAAATATATCAAATGCATTAACACGGACCATGTACCAATCTATTATATTAACTAACTGGTGTAGATTTGTGAGGTGATTAAGAGGAAGAAAAATCGGCTTTAAAGAACTGTGATCTATAAAAACCACAGCTTATTTATTTTAAAAATATTTTAAGGCCCTAAGAAATTACTCAATTGGAAATGTGATTTAAAATTAAGGAGTATTTGGTAATATAATGTAAACAAGCTTTTTCATACAAATAAATAGTATTCAAGTATAATTAATTAAAATAAAGGAATTTCGGATAATTTATTCTGAGTTACTTCAGTAGTAAATTATAGGTTCCATAATGAGGTGCGTAAATATTTAAATATAATTTAGGTTTTTAATAGTAAGTTTAGTAAATATAGTTATTTAAGGAATGTATTCCGGGATGATTGTCTCAAATAGAATATGTTACTTTTCACTACTATATAAAGTCAAATAAATTAATTGAAAATTATAATGATAGCGATATACGCAAAATTTTATTGTCTGTATTTCTGCTACTAATTTTATCATATATAAATTTTTGATGGTTTACAATGAGAAAAAAAAGTTACTTTATTTACATAACTATATAATAAAAAAATGTGAACTATATTTTCCACCTTGTATGTAAGCTCTACATATAATACATTCATACACATCAACACAACCACTCGTAGTGTCAAAAATTATTAATTATATGGGTAATGTTTTTCTAATATATTATTATATATAATAATAATATATTATTAATTATATATTAATATATAATATTAAATATATAATATATATAATTAATATATATATAATATTTAATATTATTATAATAAATATATATATTATAATATTATTATTATATAATATAATATATATAACATCTGTATATCACCTACCTCACATATAGTGTATATTTAACTATTCCAGGTACAGTATACCATATGATAAATATTAATTATATATTAATATATATATTATATATATATATACCATATGGTAAAAGGGGAGGGTTTCACTATTTATAACTCACATAATTGGGGAAAATTAAGTTGATTTATGTAATTTGTAAAAAGAGTATTTTAGTATTCTATATTAAAATCCGTCATCAAAATATAAAAAAGATGCATCATATTTTTTCCAAGCTCTATTAAATAGAGAAAGTCGCGAAAATATTCAGTGTTTCTGCTGTCATATCATGAGTGTTGTTAATATATTAGCTGTTGTATTTCTCTTTCAATTTTATTGAGTGAGACACAGGAAGAATTCAGAAGATTTTCTCGAAAGATTAGATTTTTGAGAGATAATACCAAGCGAGCGAGAGTTATTTTATGTTGTATCAACGACTATTATAAATTATTCTTATATCTTACTACTGTTTTGGCATATAATCTCGATCAAGCAAAGAATCTCTATTGAGTAACTAATTGTAAAACTTTTATTCCAAGTGATATACTCACGATATTAGAATGTTGTACTACGACTAATACTTAATACTGACCCAAACTTAAAGAAAATTACCCTTCAATTTACTAAAAAATATCCCGTTACAATATACGTATAAATCGGAAATTAAAAGAACACTGTGGAGACGATATTAAAGTTTCAATGTTTATTAGTTATATCTTTTTATTTATTATATTTCTACTCCGTCTTTATCGATTTTTATTAATCAAATACACTGAATGTTTGCGTCAAGCTAGAATTTGTACATGCACATAGTCACAAATTTTTAAGTGATTTACTTTTATAATAGAATATGTGTTACTATTTCTTTTCAGTATAGTTTATATATTTGTGTATAACATGGTAGAAAGTCATCTTATTCCTTAAAACTGTAGCATTTAAATTTCTCTTAGTTAAAGAAAATAGCATATATAGATATTACACAAGATTATCAGTAATATTTGAAAGTACTAAATTTTTATTATTCGAGGCAGTATTTATGTAAAAAAATGAAGAATACTCTAGTATATTCACATTATATAAAGTGCACTGTATACTTTTCCTCCATTATCGCAAAAGGAAATATATTCTATAATATATAGAATATCAATATTTCTTTGAATATTTTATTAAGTATATTGATTTTGTGTAGCGTAATTCAATTTTGAAACACAATCAAAGGCTCAGAGAATTGAAGTGACTTTACTATATTACGAAGTTTGCAAAGTTATTGTAATTGATATAGGCTAATTATTCGCAGGCAGATTACACTAAAGATGAATATAGTTGATGTCTCTCATTAAAAATTCCTCTTTAGGACGATTTATTATTAATGGGAAAGTGACCAAACTTTATCTCTTGTTAATATATTTCCTTACAATAACTACAGAGAGCCATAAAGTGTTATTTTAATATTATTAATAGTATCCCCTACTTTTTATATTATTTATTTTTATAACACATTAATATTATATTAATGACACATAGATAACATAGTATGTAGTACAAAAAACTAGTATTATATAAACGGTATATAATACAATATAATATCTTAACAAAATATGGTGTATATTACTCCCCTAATAATTGATAATTAAGAGGTGAACCCTAAGGGTGGAAATATTAATATATAATATTATAGCCATAAAATAGAGATTAATTATAAAAGCGAGAGTTATAAGAGAGATATGGGTATATAATTGTGATTTATATTTTCTATTATCTCTCGTCCAACGAGAGAGGATACAGTGTATGTAGGAGGAGACGTATATTGAAGGAGATGATAATATATATATAGTATATCGGACGTTATAAAAATA
>JABUQX010077535.1:15000-20000 GCA_015478945.1 Trachelipus rathkii | reverse complement strand
AAGAGATTGTAATGTATAAGGCCTTACAATGCAATTTCAATTTGTAAAGGGGTTAAAAAATCCGAAGAGTGTTGTAACTCTGTAATCTGATCTTTTCAATGGGACACGAGATATGGTGCACGGTATTTATTTGTGATCGGCACCTTACCGTTTAAGGGTTAAAATGTAAAGAAACAAATAATGAACACATGATGCATAAAAAAGAGCATAAAGAAACATTTCGAAAATGCCATTTAAATTCATACGAGAATATCACTAAAACCCTGCAGAACTACAACAATAAAGAACGATGTCAGCAGATCACACATCAAGATACTTTTAATAATAAAGAAGCCTTTAGGGCAAAAGGAAGTTAATGTCCGAAGATAGAAAGATTATCGCAAAATAACACTCACATTGGATACAGTAGAAGTATAAATAATGAAGCTTAAAAAGGAAATAAAACTGTTAAGAAGAAAATAACAGAACAAAATGATAAATAATAAAAGTAAGCTCATCCAAAAGGGATAGAATGAGCACATCAGTCAACTGTCTGGTTCCAATATGAAGAAAGCCTTTATATATATATAAATAATGATATATGAGTTTTCTTCATATGATAACCTCTCAGTATTATCCAGCGGATCAATTAATCTTAAAGACAAGGAACCAGGTTACAGTACATTTCAGTTTTATCCCTCGGATCAAATACAAATGGATCGGGAAGAAAGGAATGATTGATTCAATATTTAAGGGAACCACAGAAGAAACCTTAACTATCTCACTGATAATTGGTAAAACAAAGAAGAAACATTTTGCTAAGAAGTTCAACAAGAAATACAGATATGAGTAAACTCATGATAAAAATCATAAAGAAAGGTTGATGGCGACAAAGCCAGAAGCGCCATGTTACAGGATCAATAGGATCATTAGAACTTACTAATCTGAAATTTGACATTGTTGAAGGATACGAGAAAGGGCCCGTTCAACTATCCGGATGCATTGCTTCATATGGAAGAGGAACCAAATAATAACAAAAGAAGCTTATAGCAATAAAGCTCAATTTCGCAAATATTTTCTACTGAACACATACGTATACAAGCTAATAAAGCTAATAATTTTCTAAGTTCAATGTGTATATATAAAGAAAGAAATAGATGGATACAGGACAAAGGTAGTGAGACCGGTAAGAGAACCTGTGTATCCATAGTAATGTAAAGTCAAAACATCTTTAGGAAAGAAAAGATGGAACCATTGATTCGATACTTTAAAGTCATAAGACAGACACCAGAAAAATGATTCCACTCTTATTTCTCTAACTCTGTTTGAAGCTAAAATCTTCCAATAAAGTAGAAAACCAAATAATAAAGAAGATAGATTTAGAAGAAGGAAGTGTGACTATGATAATAAAGAACAAAGCAGCTGATACAAAAGAGCAACATCGTTCTAAATCAAAAGGCTGATTCCCAAGAATAGGAACGCCTTGGAATTAAACAATTAAGTTTATACAACTTCAACTTTGGGGATTCTGATGAAATTAAATTTAGAGTACCAAAAGTTGGAGTCGCATATAATTTATAAAAGCATCATATGTTTGGATAGTAAGTAAGAATAAGTAATATTTTAGTCATCAAACTAAAGCAGATACTCATCTTGTAATTTAACAGAGAAGAATGTCTTCTCTAGTCAGATGATTAGAAGGGTGCATCAGTTGAGAAAAGCAATTAAAAGTGTACAATTTTTCGTAACTGATGCATACTTCTGGTGATTCAGTACACGGCTACCCACTCTGAATTATAAGTTTATATCAGTTATAATTTTTGCATTTTTCTACTAAACTGATATAGTTCCATTTTGAATTTTAATGATATTTGATAAATGCATAATGAATATTTAGAGTAAGTCATAATAACCGCATAATTCTCATTTTTTTTAAGTTAAATGTGATCAATAAACACGATGACACGCATTAAGTTTTAGGTAGTATAAACATACATTGTCATCACTAGCTGATTTTAACGTATCACCTACGAATTTGTTTAAGATTGCATACAAAACAAGGTTACAGACTTACCATTATATGATGTAAATTAGTCATTACAAATTACTTGTAACTTTAAAATGTATGAATGAAAGAGTTAAAATATCAATACAGTCAAGCAAATTCTAACACATTTAGGAATTTTAGTTACAAAAGGGTCAGGTAACAATAGTTTAGTTTGACCTACATACCACGATTTGTTGCTACATTAAAATAACAACATTTAAATACTTCACGGTTAAAGTGAAAATCTCTTACATGTAAATCTCATAAAACATAATACTAGTATACATGTATACATTCATAGATGTAAATTATGAGATATACATAAGGTGATTCATATATGGGCATTTCATACATATCTGAACGTAATACTTACATATGGAGCATTATGTGTATATGCAAACGACACAGAAATATTTGTGCAGTAATTGACTTCACAAGCAACAGACACTAAACATATTAGGTAATTTACCCACACCGAAGATTTATGTCAGTCTTGTTATATTTAGTTTAAACTGGCGTCCAGTCATGATTCAATAATATAACATTTCGTCCAGTCATGATTTAATAACATAACATTTTTTAACATAACAGTACATGTTCCTAAATATTCAATCATGTTTAAATACATAAACACATCTAGTATTTTATGTTTAAATTTTATGTTCAAATTTTAAAATTTTCATATTTTTCCTACCGAAAATAGGTAAACAAAAGGGTGTAAGGATGATTGTAGAATAATAATGTAAATACAAATTGTTTATTTACAAATTTCAATAATTTTATTCTTTTATTTACAAAGTTCATATATTCTCCCATTTGAGAATATTGCTTACTAATTCCCACACGCACACAAAAATTATTATATTTTCTTATATAGCTAAAATATAATTTTTGGTAATATGGTAATATAATCTTGGTAATTATAATAACAGGAGTACCTAAGAAACCTTATTTAAATTTTCTCTATACAGGAATCTATATTTTTTATTTATTTACTAATCTTAATACAGAATCTTTTTACAGAATTTTGATGCAGTAAGTATACTCGCAGGGAACGATAATGTAAACATTTTTTACAGGATAATGTGATTCATCAGTGGCAGACATTTAATGCCATGCTTGTTACTAAGAAATTTACCTATCATGTTGAAAACCACCACCTATCATCAGGTCAAGGAGTGAAATATAATTAAATTTATCCTTGGAACCTGGTACTAATTTTTTTTAATATTATATTAAGTCCTAGGGATGGACTTCATTATATATTGTCACAGCATGAAATAAGTAACAAATTTCAGTTAATATCAAATTTTAAGGATGAAGACATTTATTTCAATCTTTATATAGTAATATTGAAATTTCAATATCTTATAAATTTACTAATTATTTATATATATATTATATATATATATATATATATATATAAATAATGTCCCTGTTTAAATATAATAGTTAGTGAAAAGAAAAGTTAAATATCTTCTTTACAATTTTAACAATGTTTACAATTTTTAAACAATTTTAACACTTTTTAACAATTTGAATATTGTCCCTGTTCATCAGATTATAATAATCCCTATTACAAATATATTTTTTTTGAAAAATACAGATTTCTAGAAAACGAAATATGGGAAAATTTTCCTAAGAATTTAATTTATTTTAGAAATTTTTATTTCAATTTTCTTTTGTATCATTTTTATATTTCAATGTTAATAACATTAACATCATATCATATCACATAGTCTACAACTTTACAGTCAATTAACAATTAAAACACTGGTATGTGAACAATCAACAGCATGCAAACACTGTTTTGGACATCAAATTCAGTCACTAATGATTCACTGTTGCAACATGTAACAAACATACACAACAGCATTTAAACATTACTTGAACCAACCATTAAGCACAGTTTACAACAGTCAACAAAGACATTACCAGTCAATATAACATATGACAGTAATTCTCATACAGTTCATTTAATACAAATTCTTAGAATTTACATTACATTTTACATAATAACATGTAAATCTTTCCAATCTTTTAAGACCCAATACTGCTGCCGATATTTTTCTTTCTCTTTAAGGTATTGTAGAGGACATGGCGATTGGGATACTTCAAAAGATACAATGGAGAGAAAAAGGCTTGACGAGACGGAGAAGAACTCGACTCTTACACGAAGATTTCAAGAACCAAACCCGTACTCGGTCACATTACAGAACTCAAGTGACAAGCCGGAACATTACATAATAATTTATTGCATAAATTATTATTTTGATTATAAGTTGATACTTTTAAAATATTTTAGTTTACTTAATATTTTTGATTTTTTAATTTTGATCTCACTTCAAATTTTTAAGTTTTAAAAATTTTTTAAGGGGGGAGATTCTGAAAAGATGATTGCTTAATCTGGAAATATTCTAATAACAGGATATCAATAAAATATTATTTCATATAAAAATCCCAATGGTGAAACGGTAAAACCCACTGGGAAAACCAATGGGCAAAACCCTTCAATAATCGAATACGTTTTATTTAATTATTTAGAAAAATTCCCATTGCTCAATCACTTTTCATAAACAAATTTTTTTGTAAATTATTAATTTGAATTCCCAATTTCACAATATTCCTTAAGATTTTCCACAGGATACACATCCTATGGAATCCCAGATTGAACAACCCACTTAGTATAAAAGATGAGGAACAGAAGCGAGAGCTCATTCTTTTGCTACAAATTAACCATTTAAAAAGAAAATAAGCAGAATTTAAAGTAACTTTAAATTTAATATTATTTAACTTAAAGCGCTAAAAACGAAATATTTTAAAGTCTATTTTTGTTGTGAACATAGAAAAAAATCGACCCAAAAATTTTATATTATTTTTTAACTTAGAAAAATTTTGGGAGCTTAAACTTAAACTTTATTTAATATATAAATATATTAAATATATTATGTTGGATATATTATATTGGATATAT
>JABUQX010077535.1:0-5000 GCA_015478945.1 Trachelipus rathkii | reverse complement strand
TTTGAAATAGCTTTGTAAAAACAAACAAAAAGGATAATGGGGGGGGGGAAGAGAAAAACCCTTTAATTGAAGGAGAGCCTTTCTGTCCTTTCAGACCTAATTATTCAATCAAGTTCACCACGCTCAATAACTTCTGATATATCGAATGCCATCACTACTGGGTAAAGTATTGAGTTTTGTTTGTTGTCTTCTTGGAGATTTTATTCAAAATGATTTCCATTTTTTATCTGTTTACAATATATTATTAAGGATGGGATCAATCTTTATTTCACCCTCTATTCTATTCATATGTTGCTGCTTAGTATTGTAGATCAACATGCTTTCCATTAATTTTCGTTTGAATGTATTGCTATTTTTATGTATGATCGAGTGATTATTTTTGTTAATAAGATGATTAAGACTCTCTCTATGTTTGACGAGGGCCGAGTTTAGGGTACCCTTTTGTAAGTCATGACCATGATGACTTATTCTCCCCTCTCCACATCAACTGATTCCCCTATATAAAAATCGGAACAAGAGGAGCACTTTATGCTATAAACTCCCTGAATGGGTAGAGCCTGTGTGGGGTCTGAAACCGGATTTCTTTGTTGCAAGAGCGTCTTTAAATTCGTAATTTTCTTCACAGGATGCACATTAGAAGGAAGTAAACTTTTATAGGTATGAAATTTATCAGAGGGTATATTAATATATAATTTTTGATCTGAGTTGGGGTTAGGGTTATGTAATTGATTAAAAAAGGACTTTTTTGCCATGTTAAGTGCTTTGTAGTAAGTATTTTCTAATAAAGTTTATGAAAAATGTTCTTTATATTTTTAAGTTCATGTTCCAGTTCCGAGGGGCTGCAGATCCTATATGCTCTCAGGATTTGGGAGGAAAATATTGACAATTTTGTACTATAAGAATGGACAGAAAACCAATTTATGTAGGAGTCCACGTGGGTAGGTTTTCTATAAACAGTTGTGATTGGACTTGAATTTTCATCTATTTTTATCAGAATGTCCAAGAAAGGAAGAACATCATTAGTGGCACGTTCTATTGTAAATTATATATCAGAGTATATATCAGAAAAGAATATAAGGTTTGACATTCCTTTTAATAGTATTAAACAACTAGTAATCCTCTTAACCGAACATAACTTTTTCCATTTCGAAGGAAAATTTTATAAGCAATTGTCAGGTCTTCCCATGGGTTCCCCTTTGTCCCCGACCCTAAGCAATATTTTTATGGAGTTTTTTGAGAGACGTTTCATTTTCAATCACCCAACCTATTCAGATATTTTTTGGAAAAGATACGTGGATGACGTGTTTGTTGCGTTGCCTCTTCACTTGGACCCCTCAACGCCCTTCCTAGAACATCTTAATCATCTATTCATTGCAATAAATTTACAACTAAGAACGTGCCACTATGATGTTCTTCCTTATCTGGGGACATTCTGATAAAAAATTTAGATGAAAATCAAGTCCAATGACATAGTTTATACACTAACCCACGTGGATCCTAACATAAATTGCGATGTGCGTGCAGTCCTTCTATATACAAAAATGTCAATATTTTTCCCAGAGAGTGCTGAGAGCATATAGCGATCTTGCAAAGGCCGGAACTGGAACACATGAACTTAAAAAATAATAAAGAACGAATTTTTCATTAAACTTTATTACCCAGAAAATACTTACTACAAAGCACTCAACATGGCAAAAAAATCCTTTTTTTAACAAATTAACATAACCCCTAACCCCACTCAGATCAAAAATCTATAATATTTAATATTACCCCTCTGATAAATTTACATACCTATAAAGTACTTCCTATCTAATGTGCAATCCTGTGAACGAAAAATTACGAATTAAAGACGCTCTCTGCAAACAAAGACAATCCGGTTTCACGACCCCACACAGGCTCTACCCATTCAGGGAGTTTATAGCATAAAGTGCTCCTCTTGTTCCGATTTTTATATAGGGGAATCAGTTGATGTGAAGAGGAGAATAAGTCATCATGGTCATGACTTACAAAAGGGTACCCTAAACTCGGCCCTCGTCAAACATATAGAGAGTCTTAATCATCTTATTAACAAAAATAATCACTCGATCATACATGAAAACAGCAATACATTCAAACGAAAATTAATATAGAAAGCATGTTGATCTACAATACTAAGCAGCAACATATGAATATAATAGAGGGTGAAATAAAGATTGATCCCATCCTTAATAATATATTGTTAACAGATAAAAAAATGGAAAATCATTTTGAAAAATCTCAAAGAAGACAACCAACAAAATCAAACTTCACCCAGTCAATGATCATTCATATATCAAGAAGTTATTGCGTGTGATACCTTGATTGAATAAAGTCCTGAAAGGACAGAAAGGCCTCTACTTCAAAAGGTTTTTCTTACGGACACCATATCCTTTCTTTGTTTTAACCATTTTTAATTAATTAATGAAATAAAATTTTGTGTTAAAGTTAAAGTAAATATTATTTTAGGGGTTAAGTTAAAATCTATTATACTGCGTGTTAAGCAGGTTTAAATGATATAATAATACATTATTACCATACTATATATAACAATAATATATATATATATATATATATAATATATATCATATAAATCTAATATATAAATATATATAATAATCAAATATATATATATTATTTCATTTGATCATATAATAAATAACAGACTATACGACTAATTATATATATATAAATATATATATATATAATACTAACTGATATAATACTACTATATGACTATCTCCCAGCACACATAATATATAATATATACCATATTCATACTAGGTATACATAATATAAAACACATCACTAGTACGTCAACACTATAACTATATACTACCATCAATACTAATATACACATAACTTAACGATCCCCGACAGACAATCATACACTACATATAACTACATATATAATTACTATATATATACAACGTACTACTCCAACCCTAGTATATAGATTCCAGTTATATATATACCTCATAACTATAACTACTAGCAATACATATTAATATATATAGATATACATATTATACAATATATATATATGTTAATAATATAAATAAATAAATATATTAATATATATATAATACTCTATATATATATATATAAGTATTAACAAAAATATAATACACTCTATAAATGTATGGATGTATGTAAAGCTTATAATATATTATAAAATATGTATTATAGAGACAACAATCTTGAAATTTGCTTAAAATTAATAGTATATACTATATACATAACAAAATCACTATAATATATATAACTAATATATACATATAATACTCACTAATACTGTAGGTCAGTATACTTATCAAATTATTATACTACATATATACTATACTATACCTACGATATATATACTAACCGACCTATATATATATGATTATTATATATACTACCATAGTACATATATTTATATACTCAATATATATATAATAAATATAATAGTTGATATTAAGAAAATATTACTATATATAAAATACAATATATATACTACTAATATATATATACTAATTATATATATATATATACTATATCATAAGTAAATATATATACCTATATATATACTAATATAAAACTTAGATATATATATATGATATATACCTTAATAATATCATAATCATATCAATATTATATAGTATACCCCCTATATATATAGTATACTCATATATAATATATATATATATATATATATGATATTACTATATAATAACTATATATATATATATATTAATATTTATCAGTTAATATATTTCATATATACTATACCTATATATATACCTATATACTAAATATATATATATAAAATAACTATATCTAATTATATATATAATATATTACATTAATATTAATGACACTACTTCTCATATCAAGACCCCAGTATATTCCCTAAGGCCTATATAACCCTATATACTGCCACTGTCGCACAGCTATAAATACACTATGATACAAGCCCAATATATATACTACATAAATAATATAATATATCATATATATAATATATATCATTATTTTTTACTAAATTTCATATTATACCATATAGTATATATATATATTACTATATAAGTATATATATATCACGCTATACCCCATATACTACTATACCTACCGCTCCTCCACGTCACCGATAAGTACCCTCCACTCTACCCGACAGTACTAATATATATATAATATACGGCACAACGTACATAATCAACACATACCCTATCACGTCATACCACAGCTACGACATCTCGATCATAACAATACTCAACTTACTTTCTATATTATAACATATATTATATATATACCTAATACCACTATAACAAGCTTATATATAATATAATCATTATGTAGATAAAATAATATTACTCAATAACTACAAAATAATAATATATATATACCTATATAAGATCATATAATCCATCGAATACTATCACATAATAAATTATAGCATAAAACACAACTAATCTATATCTCGAACCTCCACCTACATCTCATACTATACTATAACTAGACCATATCATACATAATAAATAGTACCTTAACTATCAATACCATATAATAAAACTAAAAACATCTGACCAATATCCTCCATATCCTACATATACACCTTCTATTATCATCTACATACAAGTATAACAATACCCTACCTATTAACCTAATATAGATACACTATACATGACACCCTATACTTCATCATCATACATACTAGTAAGATACAAAACTACATATATACCTAACAACTTACTAATAATATATATAATAATACTTAATACGACCTACACATCTAACATTCACAATGCAATCCTCAACATTATAGCTATATACTATATATAACATATACCTAGTAATATACTACACATATATACGAGGACGCTGAGCTGAGACGCAGAGACACGCAGCTGCAAGAGCGTAGAGCGAGACACTATACAAAGCCGCGTCCTGCCATACTGATATACGCAACGATAACCCATAATATATACAAAATCATCTCTCACTCG
>JABUQX010077534.1:0-18993 GCA_015478945.1 Trachelipus rathkii | reverse complement strand
CGATTCCTCGAGAAGGTAGAGGTAATCTTGTGGGAGCAAAAAGGGTCACACTCATCTTATTTATTGCAAAGTACCGTTATGGATGATATGCTAGAACAGGGATTATTTCCAAATGGAGTTAGCAGTAAATTTATTTTTAGGGATGCTGCTTTATGTTCAGACCTTATGGCAAAGAAGTTTATGTTTGTCAATACACTTGGGTTTGTGAGAACGTGTGTAAGTTATTATCGCTGTTTCGTTTCGAAAAAAAAATAGAAAGTTAGGAGGTGTTTTGAGAGGAGATGTAATAGGGTAGTTAAAGGGTTCAGAATGGAAATTTAAAAGAAAGCGAGTGTTATCGAAGTCAGAAGAATAGATTTTTACAGAGAATTTTCAAATGAAGGAGTGAGTTCGGCGTCTCAAACTCGTGGGAAATTAAGCACAGATCCTCGAGATGGCCAGAGTGGCTGTGGCTTAAGAATAGAATCGGAAGCTGAAGACGAGATGTTATGTCTGGCCTTCGGATTATTCAACCTTCTTGAGTATATGACTGGGATGAGGAATTATAGAAAGAGAATTAGAGGAGGGTGCAGAGTTTGGAAAGTGAGTGGGGTTCAATAGGAAGATGGGTGGTGTGATAGAGAATGGTTATGGAGAATGGGAAAGAGAGATGAGATTATCGGTGTGCCCCTATCAATTAATGTAATGATGAGGTATTATTCTGGTTTGTGTGTCGGATGATCTATCTAGCTGAGTTAAAAGAGTTTGAGAAGGGTTAATCAGACTGATCGATAATAATCAGCCTGTGGTAAACCTCGACAATAGGTAGCGTGTGCAAAAAGATAGTGTGAATGATTTGAAAAACAATGAAACGTTTATCGTCATAGATACTCAAAATGGTAAAATGCTAGACTCAGAAGCAATATCCATCGCGACAGGTAGGACGTAAAAGTGAGAAGTTATGGTTAGATGGTGAGTCCGAGCCTGCCGACATACGAGTAAACGAAGTGCTTCTGATATGAGTTTAAATAATTTAGGATAGCGAATCAGCTGGAATGGAAAGAAGGGACCAGGACTTGATGACAATTGCAGAGAGGTAAGTTCATAATAAGGAAAGATTGAAGGTTGAAATGGCAGGAAAGGTGGAGACTGGTTGGCAATCCCAAAGTACCATGTGGAAGTGGATGAGGGTAAAGCATGGACAAATGACTGTACGTATGGTGGAGCGCCTCGATAGTGCCTCACAAATTAGAGCTTATATATTCGATCAAAAGCCTTATTGTTTGATAGATACTACGAGTGTCCACGATACCCAATGAACTCGTATCAGCTATAGTAAGACTAAGTTCGTCCTCTGGAAATGAAGGAGGGCTAGAGTAGAATCTTGAAAGTCCTCAACATGATAATCTAGCAAAAAGATGGTTACAAGTTTAGGGGTGGATGTATAGGGTGGATGAAAGTAGCTTGAAACCAGCTAAATGAGGATTAGAGCACACCCTACTTGAGGAGAGGACTTGCAGTGTTCTCGGAAGAGAAGAAGCCAGTGTAACATGGATGATGAGATACTATAAAAGAAAAGAGAAGGAATAACTACGATCTCGCGAGATGGGTGATTGGCCATGTGAGTTCCATGAGAAATGAAAGGGATGGAGTTATAGGAGTAAGAGAGTTTCAAAATCTTAGATAGATCACGGAATTCGTTAAAGTGGCGAGGAAGCTAATTAGACGGATAGTTGGAAGGATCAGTATAAGTCTGGGGTGAGTGTCTGCGCTGCCGGAATCGACCTGGTCTTCGGGGGATGGTTGGACATTATGTGCGAGGAGCCAAGAACATAGTGAGGATGTCACACACTGAGGAAAGGTTAGAATGACATAGTAATGCTTAAGGCTAGATAGGAGAGAGGAGAGATAGAGTTTGGCAGAAGGCGGAGTAAGAAGAAGAAAGTTGCATTATATAGGAGGAAACGCGGGGGTTTTGTGAGGGGCTATTGGTTCTTTGGGTACCAGCGCTTAGAGCTACAGAGGGGCCAGCTCGGAAATGCAAACCCTCAACTGCTACGACCGACTCACTAAGTGAGGGTCAACGAGTCACGCCCGGGGTCCGTGAAGCTCCGAAGAGGTAGGAGTATTCTCCTGGACTATTGCGATGGCCAGGTGCCACCATCCAAACCATGGTTTAAAGGGCTCGGTTAATTAAGCTCTGGAACACTCATTAGGGGCTATTTCTTCCAGACGTTGACATTTCCTATTACTTTTTGTCTACACTACTTTCTCTCGATGCTTTTTCCAGAGTGTCGCGATAATTCGCTCACCGGCACGTAATTTTGGTGAAGAGAAGGTGGGGCATAGGAAACGTTGATAGAGGAGAAGAAGCGGTGAGATATGATTAGAGTTGAATGGTTTGAATTTTGCATCATGTAGTTATATAATTCAGTTCACAGATTATTATTATTATTATTGGATTATATATTTAGGATATTTATGAATTGTAAATATAAATATAATTAGTTAATTTTTAGTATATTATTTGATGGCTACTGAAATTGAGAATTAGGCTACTTTTTCATAGTAGTAGTTAAGTTACCCACGCTCCTCTCGTATAGACGTACCCACCATGTTCGGAGGTGGGGGGGGCTCAGATACCTTTTCCAAATGGTATCTGCGAAGTGGTTGTACGTTTGTTTTTCGTTGATTTTTCCCCCTTTTTGTTGTTCCCCTCCTTTCCATTTATGTTTTGTTCTTATTATTTTTATTATTATTTTTTTATTAATTATTATTATATTTTTTTTATTAATTATTATTTATTATTATGTTTATATATTATATTTTGCCCATTCCCCTCCCTTCCTTCTCAGTTTCTGTCCTTCTCCTCCGTTTTCTGTACGTACTACCCTACGTATCCCTGATCTCTCTCTTCTGAGAGTCTTCCCATTCCCCTGCTTCCTGGTGGCTACCGGGCTGTTGTCTCTGTGTGTGTCATGGGCCCATCTTGCCCTCCTTCCTACGTGGGTGAGGGTACAGGTTAAAAACCGGTTTTTGTTGCCTTTCTCCGGGCCGCCTATTGTAGGGGTCCCGAACCTTGCCCTAACCTGTGAGGAGGCTGTCCTGCACTTGGGCGCAATAATCTTGGGCTTCGCACGCGTCTTATCCGTGTGGTGCACGGCTTTTATTTTCCATCTTTGGGACTGGACGCGAATTCCGGGGGGGCTTTCCCGAGGCCACACCCATGGCCCACCCTACGGGGTGGGGTTTCTAGGGGGGAGGTAGGTAGCTCTGGGCCTGTGGTGGGCGCGGTTGCTGCAGTTACGCTGCCGGGATTTATGTTTCTATTCATCATTTGTGTTTATTTATTGCGGTGCTGATGTTTTGCAGGAGTATTTTTCATGGGAAGAAAATCTAAAAAGTTTACCGTTTTCCAGAAAGGCGGCAATCACCATCTGGCGGGTCCCCAACCCGTCCCCTCCCTGGCCGTTCCCAGGCCTGCGTCCAGCAGGGGCTTTGACGCCCTTGTTGATGAAATGGTTGGTACTCCACCACCCACCCCTATCGCCCTCGATTCCGGTCCCGTTTCAGGGACTGCCCCGTCTAGACCAGGTGAGGCTGTTGTGGCCTCTCAGAATACCCTTGTCTCTCCATCTTTACGTTTGCCATTCCAGGAGCCCCTGCGTCAGCGGGGTTCCATTCCTATAAACGCCAGTATAAACCAACGCCGACGATCACGTTCGCCGACCCCCCTCCAGGGGTCCCGGGTCTTGATTCCTACCCGCTTTATTTTTATTTACATTCAACGTCATCTCGTCCACTGACTTCTGTGAGCCAGCTCATCCTTAGTGATGCTTTGGAAGCTGCTCCCAAACTACTGAGCCACAGGCTACGCCAATGAGGAACGGTTCCCTTCTTGCGTTCGTGCTGCACTCTCGTATCCAGCAACGTCCTTGCTTTCCAATCCCATCTTGGGGAAGGATTTCCGTCATTTTCTAAACCTGATGTTGTTTCTAAACACGTCGAAGGTACCATAATTATGCGCCGGAGTTCTCGTTCCGATGCTCTCCACTGACATCCTCCACTCCTTTTACAAGGCGTCACCACGTTTGCCTATCACCGACGCGTTTAAATCGGTTCCCCTCCACGTAAGGATGAACCCCTCCAGACGTAAACCCCGTTCTTTACTTACCTTCTCTGGCCTTTCCCTCCATCTAAGGTTTTAAAACTTGGTTTACATGCACACGGTTCGCGACTTATGCTGCCCTCCCGAGAAGATGTTTCAAGATGCCAGTAAAATTTTGGTCACCCCCAGAAATATTGTCGGTCTCCCCAGACCATCTGTCCGACATGTGGCAGTTCTCTCCACCCGAACTGTGACAGAGATCCTCCATGTTGTCCTAACTGCAAGGGGCCACACCCGGCCTCCTCTGTCCACTGCCCCTTTTTCGCCTTGGAGAAGGAAATCCTGGAGCAGTGCGCCATTCATAAATATGACCGTCGTGAGGCTACCCGCCGGGCGAGAGAGAAGCTGGCTCATCTTCCTCTTTCCTATGCTGCGGCAGCGTCCACTCCATCTGCGGTTGCCTCTTCCGTTGCTCATCGCCCCCGTGCGTTGTCTCCGGGGCTTGTTCCGCTTTCACGTTCAACCGTTCGGCCTTCCGTGCCGGTTCCCGGTTCACCTGTTTCGGTGGTTTCTGTGGCTCTGGACAATTGTCCTCCCAACTCTCCCGAAATGGTCCGCCGGCCCGCTCGTCGTTCTTCGCCGACACACACGACCCTCTCTCACGCTCCTCTCCTTGTAGAGGTCCATGCAGCTCCCAAGGGGATGTCTGATTTTGCGATAAGTTCCGCTTCTGAGGTCGATGGCAATCGTCCATGTGCCTCGTCGGGGCCTACCTGTACCGTCTCCCGGAAACGCCCTGCTTCTGTTTCGCCGGGGAAACACCGAGTCCCTCTTAACGGTTGCGAGAGTCCGTCCAAGGGCGGATCTTCCCGGGACAGACATCCGTACTCGCTTGCTTATCGGGCCGCGGACTTCTTGAAGCAGAAGGATCCCGTTTGTACTGGGGAACCTGTCTCTGTCCTGCCTAAACGGGCTCGCCGCGCTGACAACCCGCGTGGCCGATCTCGGACCAGTGGTCCGCACTCTGCCCGTTCTGATAATTTACTACTTACTCCGCCTAAGCCCGCTTCGCTTCGGCACTATTCAAGCGATTCTGAAACTTTTTCGGATGCCACGATGGACTCTTCGGACTACTCTTCTTCCGTGGGGGTGTCCCGTGCTGACACTGTCCCACCGGAGGGGAGGTCCGAGGAGGTATCTGTGAATGAGTCGCTGTTTCCCCCCACGGAGTCGACCTGCTCCCCCATTTCAATCACTGGGAGGGAGGAAGGCGGAATAGAGCGGATTCTGACTTTGTAAATCTATACGGAATCTCGATTGATCACACTCGATAAACACAAAGTGAGACTCGTGCATAAGTCTATCACAATTCTCGGAGAGTATGGACGTAGATATGGACTGACAGCGGCGCTTCGATGGTTGTTGAGGGTGGGTTGGGCCTGCTGGTCGAGAGATTCACCCTTCTCAGCTGGAAAAGTAGTTAGTAGAGTTGAGGTAGATTCAGCCCCTCTTTAGGGCCTTAGCCTACTGAATGCCACGTGCTTCACCTCCCTCTCCTTCCTTGGCCATAATTAAGCGCGTACTGCGTCGAAACGGAGGCCGTCGTGGCTGGGCTCCATCAGGTGCCGCTAGAGGCACCTTAACTGATTATCTCACTCGCGCAGATGTGACTTATCTGGTGTAAGATTTAACACTATAATTGAGCACGTCCGTACGAACACTCTTGTCATTATCCGATTCTGTGGTCTCATTCCTCACTCCCGCCGACCCGCCATTTCCCTCCTTGTCCATCCTCTTCCATCTTCCCCAGCCTTTGTTGGGCCGGGCTCTCCTGGGCGAGACGCAATTCACTCTCTAGTGGAAGTTCCCCTTGCTCGCCGGGCGAGACTCAACCTAAAATCCGTTTTGCTAAGATAGCTTAAACTGGCACGTGAGTGTGAGGAGAGATGTTAGTTTTGGTATGCGTCTGGAGGGAGGATGTACGAAATGTGGAGTGTGAACTTAGGCAGCGTCTGCGTCTTTTGGCTCGAAGCGCCCTTCTCCTATTGTATTCCTCACAAGTGTATTACCGCCGTATTCTCTGAAATAAAACACATCAGCAGATGAATGCTACCGCTAGCCTTAGACACCGGCACACACAAGTTATCCCTGCTGTGCCCGTGAATCTTCCTCTTCTCGACCTCCGGGTTTTAGGGTCTCGCTGTTTAGTGGGTTTCGATCCGGGCTAGCGTGCAAGGTGGAGACACTTATGACGTCAGGGAAGCGCTTCCGCCCTTTAACCCTGCCGGGGTGGAGACGCCCACATCCCTGAACACGACATATCTGGCGGACCTTAGCTCATGGTACGCCGCCAACAGGGATATGTCGTTTGAGGCCTGAACCTCTGCTTGTTGTTTCCCGGGTTGTTATTGGCACGTTGTCATTCCAAAATTATTATAATTTAAGAGAGAACGGTTGAACTCCGTCAGAGAAAGTGAATTTACTGTGTGGTGCTTATATGTTACGAAGAGCTGAGATGAAGTAAGATAGACTTATACTGACATATGTTGACAATCTCGACTTTCAGCGCCTTTTGCAGAGATTATCTCAGAATTTAATTGTTTTACAGGTAGTTGTTTGCAACTCTTCTCGCGAGTGACCCTGTGTTTCGTCAAAAACACTTTACACTTACCAACCTTCCCGGACGAGCGGGGCCCCTTATTCTTATCTCCCATATGACTTCTAGAGTGTCCGATCGTTATTTGGAAACCTCTAGCTTGTAATTCAGAGAACCTAGCACGAAACGTAGTAAGTTATTTCGCTTGCTTGAGGCAGCGGATCAGTTAATTGCTTGTCAAGCGCAGCTTTTCTCGATTATTTTCCATGTAGCCACCAGATGTACTTTACCGATTTTCATTCCCTAATTTCCTATCTTCCCTCTTAGCACCTGCCCGCTGGTCACTTGCTCCTGTGGCGGGCCTCGTATCCATTCTTTGTTATCGCGTACGAGACTATCAGCCTCAGCCGCCTGTGTGTCCGATCCAATACGGAAATGTGATGTGTTTATCCTGAGCGGCCTACAGGCATGAAACCTTAATTTAGTGAGTACAAGAAAAAGACCTCGTCAAATGTACCATTAATTTTTCTTCATCGTTAGTCATCGCGCACGAGCTCCATGTGTTTCGTTAAACGTTTCTCCCCATTGATCCTAAATCTTTTTCAACACGGCTTTCCTAAGGTATTTGAGAGACTCATTTGTTTATCAGATACCCCAATAGCACGGGGTTGAGTTTGTGGAGTATTTTTGCATGACAACAAACAGACATTTCCATCAACAAGATGGCCGCTTTATCTATTGTCGTGGACAGGATGTTAGTACAGGAAAAAAAGAGAGGCGTGGCTTATTTTTGGACAGCTGTGAGAATGGCTATTTCCGCTTCATTCACAATCTTATGCGTAAATGAAACTATAGGGAGGGGAGGGGTTGTAGGATTGTACTTTGGAGGAGGGGGAGTTTTGAAGATTGCACATGTTTGATGAGGGGGGAGGGCGGAGGAGAGAAAAGAATGTTCACTTTGAAAGGAAGAAAGAAATCTTGTGCTAGTTGGGCGGCAAATTACCGCATAACATGTTGAATGTCAGCGGCTTCGCGCGATTTACAATTAAGGGAGTAGGAAGTAATAGCACCGCATTCTTTTTGAAAAGGCCAAGAAGGAAATCAATGAATTATTGGACGCGGGGGTCATTTCGCGGGGGAGAAGCAATTGGGGTTTCCCAACTAGCTTCTTGCCAAAGTCGGATGGCAGAGTTCGTTTAGTCGTTGATTTGAGGTTATTGAACCAGAGATCAACCTCTGACAATTTTACTCTGCCTAAGATTAAAGATATCATATTGCAATTACAACATTGCAAATTGCTAACACGGCTAGATATTCGGCAAGCTTACTATAACGTGCCAATCAGCGAGGAAACAAAGAAATATTTCACCATTACTTGTCCTTTTGGTAACTACAGTTTTAACTATTTAATACAAGGACATAAGTGTTCTTCTAGTGCCTTTCAGCGCTTCATGTCAATCTTGCTTGGAGATTTAAGGAATGTTTTTGTTTATATTTAGATGACATCTTAATTGCCAGTTCGACTCTTGAAGAGCATGTTGCAATGTTGGAGAAAGTTTTAGAGAGATTAAAGTATATGAAAATTTATATGAACCCAAAAAAATGTGTACTTGCAGTCGGAGAAACAGATTTCTTAGGTTTCAACATTAGCGAGAAGGGCGTTAGGCCTAGCAAAGAAAAGATCAATGCAGTGGTGAATGTTGCAAAACCAACAACTATCAAACAGCTTAGGGCTTTTCTCGGTCTATATAACTTCTGCCGAATTAACATAGTCGGGGCGGCTCAATTGTTGCAACCCCTAACGAAAATGTTGAAGGGAAAACCCGCCTCCAATAAAAGGATTTCCTGGGGAGTAGAAGCCGAGCGAGCATTTCAAGAAGCTAAAGCGGCTATGGTGAGTGCCACCCTATTGTCGTTCCCCGATGAAAAAACTGAGTTACTATTATACACGAAGGTAAGCGAGCTTACTATAGCCAGCGCACTTATGGGAGAAGAAAATAATCAGACAAGGATTTTCGCACTTTACAGTACTATACTTACTGAGGTGGAAGTGGCACTACCACAGTTAGTTAAGGAATTATTATGCGTCAATAACAGTTTACAAAAATACGCTTACTTAATTGCAAATAGGAAAGTCAGTATTTGTACCAGCAACAGTGGGCTAATCACGGCTTATACGAAAAAGAGTGCTACAAAAGTTCATAATATTCGGGAAATAAATTTATTGAACACCATTGCAAATTTTGACATTGAGTTTAAATTGGTCTCTAAGGCTAAAAATAAATTGGCGATAATTTTGACAGAATTGGCTAACGAAAGAGATAAGATTATAGAGGCTGGGGATTTGCAATTGCAATTAGCTTGTATAGAAAATGGGGAGTGGGCGTGGCCAAAAGAAATTGCCATGGAAACGGAGTTACAACTGGAGGAGGAGTTTAGTGGATGGAATTCTCTGAATTCCGTTATGGAAGGGTTAAGCCCTTTAAACCGAACGGTTAAAAGAACAAAAACTTACTGGAGTATTATTAATAATTAATAATAATATATAATAATAATAATTAATAATAATATAATAATAATAATAATAATAATTAATAATAATAATAAAATAATAAAATAATAATAATAAGAAATAAAAATTAATAAAATAATATAATTAAATAATAATCATAATAATAAAATAATAATAATAATAATAATAATAATAATATAAATAATAATAATAATAATAATAATAAATGAAAATAATAATAATAATAATAATAATTAATAAGAAGAAGATTAGAGTAGTAGATAGTAGTAGTAGTTAGTAGGTAGTAGTAGTAGTAGTAGTAATAATATAATAATAATAATAAAACATATAGTGGTAGTAGTATGTAGTAAGTAGTATAATAATAATAATAGTGGCAATGATAATAGTAGCGAAGCTGGTGATGATAATGACTTTGATGATTTTGTAATAAATACTATAACTTACAGTAAAAAAGGGTTAAATGGAATGATGAAGAAAATTCAGGATGGTGTAGATTTCAAAGAGATAGCTATAGAACAGGAGACTGATGGTTATATAAGGGACCTAATAAAGGGGCTGAAAACTAGTGGATTGAAGGCCTGTTACAAGGAATTCATCCATCGGGGCAAAGAGCTGTCTTTGGCGGTTGACATCTCTACAGGCACAGCTAGAATATTAGTACCGGAAAATCTGGTGGATGATGTCATAGAAAAAATACATAATACAAATCACTTGGGAATTAAACGGACTTTGACTGTTCTAAGAGCGGATTTCGCTTTCAGATTTATGCATAGTAGAGTAAAGAAATTTATACAGAGTTGTGACGTCTGTCAGAAAAACAAGAGCGTTAGAAGGATATCTCCAGAATTCGGCAGATTTAAGGAAGTTCTCGGAGAAATTCAACACCCTTCATCCTCAACACGGGCTCCTTCCCACCTATGGAACGTTTTATTGATACAGGCACTTCTTTCCATGTGATGGTTTGACGTTCTCGGGTGATTAGCTTGTTTCACTTGTTAAGCTCTGTCTCTCGTTAGATCTATCGAGTTATTGTTGGGGTTCGAATGTGGGGATTTTAAATCGTGTTCGCGTTTCTGTTGTGCCTTCTTGTTTTGGTAGTGAATCCGACACTCACACGATCCTTATAGTGCGTTTTAAGAGTAATTACCATCTCTTTCGTGCCCCTGGAGCCCCCACGTCCGCTATAAGCGTCCAGCATGGCGATATTCTCTGGCTGGGCGGCGGTACTTCGACTCGGTGTATTGAGATGTGTTTAGTGGGCGAAAATTTTCGCCGTATTCTGTGGCTCTATAAAAAGGCTGATCTCAGGACCTGGGAAGCCAGTTCACTGCAAAATATAATTTAAATGTACGGTGTATGGACAGGGTGTGAGGACTTGGTCTTTCCTTTCATTCAGGCACTGTGGTACTTTTCCATCTCCTGCATTTACTAACTGTGTTTCCCGTCTTGCCGGCGGGATTGCCTTGCACCTATTAAATACCTATTGCAGGAAGGTTTATCCTTCTTACAAGGCCCACAGGAAACGGATAATATGTTTATTTCACGACGCCCCTAATTCCCCTCGTTTCGAAACGGACTGGCAGAAAGAAAAATTAAATTTCAAGCTTCTCTCATAGTAACACTAAGGTGTATGAATTAATGATAGGGAGGAATTAATAATAAAGGTTAAAATGGCTCTGAAATAATTTTGCCTTGGGCACTCTGTACTGTTGAGAAATAGCCCTCTAATTGACCAAGGGGGTTCACCCCCAGTTTATGTGCCTATTGTTCGGCCAAAAATCTAATCAAGTGCACAGGAAGCCTTGTTTTGCCAGAAGGAGGCAGCTCAAGTGCCCACAGTCAGGTCAAAGTGCTTATTTGGAAAGAAATTAGCTGGCTTTAATGCGTAGGCCTTTGGCACCACAGGTTATATATATATATAAAAATAAGAATATATTTGTCCCGGAAAGATCTTCACAAGAGGCGAAATCGCAATTTTGAAAGGAAACAAGAACAGTATAAATTGATAGGGGGAAAACTGTCAGAGAGATTAACTCCGGACCTTTCAGGTGTGCTACGGATATTAAAAAGAAATAATGTTTATATTTTAATAGAGCTGGTGAAGAGCAGGTTAAGAAAAATTTAAGAATATGTAAGAATATTTTTTATAAAACATAACCGACAGGGCGCACGTTGAAACCCAAGAGAAAAAAAAAAAAAAAAAAAAAAAAAAAAAAAAAAAAAAAAAAAAAAAAAAAAAAAAGAAAAAAAAAAAAAAAAAGAGGAAAAAAAAGAGAAAGGAAAAAAGGGGGGGGGCTTCTTAGTTCTGCATGCAATTCTTAGAGTTAGACAGTAATTAAATTGATATTTATCCTTAAAAAAAAAAAAAAAAAAAAATCATCTTCTTTCCTCTATCTAATACTACGGCTGAAAAGCATGCTGCCAAACATTAATAGTTGTGAATAAATTCCCGCGTGTTCCTTACAAAATGTAACAGGAAGGGGTTGTAATAGAAGAGTTGAAATAGTCAAACCCCCCCGAGGTGGGGATTAAGAAGGTCTTTTATGTATTTTGTAACAATGTATTGTAAGAATAAAAATTGTATTTCGTAATAATAATGTCAAATTACTACTATAAAAAAAAAAAAAAAAAAAAAAAAAAAAAAAAAAAAAAAAAAAAAAAAAAAAAATATTTAAAATTTTTCTCTTTCCCCTCAAAAAATCCTTTAAAACCTCTCATTAGTAGCTTTGTACACGGCTATATACACCTGTAACATCACTCAAAAAGGGGGTTCTCTGTATGTTAAATTTTAATTATTATTGGTATTTCATTATGTAAGGAAAATATTTGGTGACTCTTCTGTACGGCACCATTGTCGTAAAAATGAGTCACTGCAAAATGCTGCCCGAGAAATGCCTGGCATTTGAGGGAAGGCAAGGGCAGTTTAGACTTCAAGTTACAAGAAGAGAAGTCGCATTAAGCTTCGGCTCGTTAAAAGACCGGAGAGTTGTGTTTTGATTATAGAAATTATAGTGTTAACCCTCACTATCTTATCAATTACTGTGAACTGGCCTATTGTGTTAGCTAATGAATTAATTGCATTTAAATTGTTCTTAACATTGATACCATTAGTTACTATTCGATTTACCTAATTTTAAAATAAAGATAAGAAGTAATTATTCCTTTTCATTACCACTGTATTAACTCTTCAAGGGTTGATACATATATATATATATATATATATATATATATATATATATATATATATATATATATATATATATATATATATATATATATATATATATATATATATATATATATATATATATTAATTAAACGGGCTAGGTCATGACTACATCCATTCTCTCTACCTGTTCGTCAATTCCAATCAGAAGTATTATTTCTTTACTGCTGAAGTTTTTTGTCATTAATAATAATAATAATAATAATAATAATAATAATAATAATAATAATAATAATAATAATAATAATAATAATAATAATAATAATAATAATAATAATAATAATAATAATAATAATAATAATAATAATAATAATAATAAAAAGAAGTGGTGATGGATAAAATTGAGAGAGAGAGAGAGAGAGAGAGAGAGAGAGAGAGAGAGAGAGAGAGAGAGAGAGAGAGAGAGAGAGAGAGAGAGAGAGGACAATTAATTTAACTTATATTATCCTATTATTTATACCCCACAATAACTCTCCCACCAAACTATTAATAAATCAAAATAAATCATAATGACAATAACTCTTTGTCATCGTCTAAATTCAAAAAAAAAAAAAAAAAAAAAAAGAACAAAAGGAAAGAAAAAACCGTTAGAAAAAAGAAGAAGAAGAAAAAAACCGTTAAAACCGTTAGGAGCTTAACGGTCACAAGGGTTTAAAATTAAGGGGTCCGCCATTTTGGGAATCTTAAATCATTGCTAATGGCCGACTCGATTCCCCTATGAAAAATTTGAGCTATTATTTCAGTACCCGAATTGCATTTGTTTGCGGGATTATAAGCCATAAATTTAATTCTTATGAGTGTTCTAATTAGTAAGCTTCTATTAATTCTGAATCAGCTCTTATTAAATCCTTTCAATACTACAACTACTTACTACTCCTACTATTTATGACTACTTTTAATGCTACTACTCTTAACTACTGCTACTATTTACTACTACTGTTAATGCTACAACTATTTACTACTTTTACTATACTACTGGCAGTACTAAATTACAACGTTTTCCTACTGCTACTATTACAAGCTACCGTCAATATTTCAACTATTCGATACTGGTACTACTATTTACTACTACCACAATACTACCACTATCTAATACAGCGACTGCTATTAACTACTATGAACACTACAACTATTTACTACTGTTACTACAATTACTACTAAGTACTATCATTGAAACAGCTATTTGCTATTGCTACTACTGTTAGCACTACAACTGTACTGATGATACTGCCAACTACTGTCAATACTACTGTTTACTACTATTAATTTACTAATTATAAAATCAGTACTAAGTTTACTTAATACTGTTACTGCTGTTACCTACTATCAACACTACAACTATTTACGACTGCTACTACTACTACCAACTATTACCAATATTACAATTATTTATTGGTTCTATTACTACTAACTACTTTTCCTACTACCACTACTACAACTATTTTCCACTTACTGTTAAGACTATTACTATACCTGCTAGTCAATACAGACAATGCAGCCATATATATATATATATATATATATATATATATATATATATATATATATATATATATATATATATATATATATATATATATATATATATATATATATATATATCAGTTTTTAAGGAGATTTTGGCTCTTAAACCACCATGAAAGAGAAAAATAATTTTTTTTCTTCACAAAACAACCTTTTTTAGCGTAATTTAAAACTACTTTTTATTTCAAACATTTATATAAAAAGATAATAATAATGTAAAACCAAAAATTACAAATTGAAATTCAAGTTGGACTCTTTAAAAAAGGTTTTCCCAAAATAGCAAAAAGGATTAATTAAAAATAATTTTTTTTCTTCAAATCGAACTTCTAAGGAAAAAAAAATATTACAAACTTGTCGTTTATTACCTTTTTTCTCTTTCACACCACGATATATATATATATATATATATATATATATATATATATATATATATATATATATATATATATATATATATATATATATATTTTTATTAATATATATTTATTTATATATATATATATATACTTTATTAAACCAGGGGGCAATAAAAAATTTAAGCTTTGTAAAGTTGGTAAAATTCTGTAATGCATCTTTCACATCTCTCTGATCGCCAGTATGTTATGAGAGAGAGAGAGAGAGAGAGAGAGAGAGAGAGAGAGAGAGAGAGAGAGAGAGAGAGAGAGAGAGAGAGAGAGAGAGAGAGAGAGAGAGAGAGAGTCTTGAATGAGGACAAGCACAGAGGGAAAGACAGAAAAATATAAGTAGAGAGAGAGAGAGAGAGAGAGAGAGAGAGAGAGAGAGAGAGAGAGAGAGAGAGAGAGAGAGAGAGAGAGAGAGAGAGAGAGAGAGAGAGAGAGAGTAAATAGGCGGAAAAGAGAGGAAAAGAAAGAAAGAAATAAAAAGAGAGAGAGAGAGAGAGAGAGAGAGAGAGAGAGAGAGAGAGAGAGAGAGAGAGAGAGAGAGAGAGAGAGAGAAAGTAAATAGGCGGAAACGAGAGGAAAAGAAAGAAAGAAATAAAAAAAGATAGATATGCAGACAGACAAACAGATAGCAGACATACAGAGTTATACAGATAGATAAAGAGAGAGATAGATAGATAGATAGATAGATAGATAGATAGATAGATAGATAGATAGAGACATCATTTAAGCTATAGAATAGAAAAATAATAATAGGACTTAAATTAGTGTATAATTAATGCCATTTCATTCAGTCAACGGAACTTGTAATTAACTTTTTTGAGCTTCACTCCATTCACGTTCAAATTTTACTTCAAAATTTTTTCTTTAATTCAAATTTTTATCATTTTAAATTTTTCTTTTTATTTTTATTTCATTTCTATTTAAAAAAAATTTTTTTCTTTTTATTTTTTTGGTTCTTTGTGAATTTATATATATATATATATATATATATATATATATTATATACTATTGTTATTATTACATATATATATATATATTATTATTATTATTATTATTATATATATATATATTATATATTATATATTATACATATTATATTATTATTATTATTATTATATATATATATACATATATATATTATTATTATATATATATATATATATATACATTATTATTATTATTATATATATTATATTATTATTATTATTATATATATATATATATATATTATATATATATTATTATTATATATATTATATATATATATATATTATTATTATATATTATTATATATACATATATATATATATTACATATATATATACATATTATATATATTATTATATTATTATATTATTATTATATATTATTATTATTATATGTATTATTATTTTATCTTTTTATTCTTATTATTATTATTAGTGTTATTATTATATGATTATTATTTTTATTATTATATTATTATTATTAATATATATATATATATATATATATATTATATATATATATATATATATATATATATATTATATATATATATATATATATATATATATATATATATATATATATATATCTTTTACATATATATATATATATATATATATATATATATATATATATATATATATATATATATATATATATATATATATATATATATATATATATATATATATATATATATATATATATATATAGGTGAAATTTGGTTTAAAGCCACAACTCATATCTCAAAAACTACAATAGCTACAGGAAAAAGGAATACATTGCTGGAATGCTGGTCCAATTTTAGTGCGGAAAATGTAAAAAAAAAAATATATATATATATATATATATATATATATATATATATATATATATATCTCAAAAATACAATAGCTATGAAAAAAAATAAATTTAAAATAAGGAAAATGTAAAAAAAATAAAAAAATAAAAAAAATTATTGTTAATAATTATAGTAATATGATTAGATAGCCTATTTACAGACCTTTTATTGGTTACTCGTTAAAATAAATAGATTTTTATTAAATTTTGCTTTTTTTTTTTACTAAAGAATACCCCAAGGGTATACCGCACCGATGGCAGGAGTCGGGGTCTCTCGGCCTTCCGGGGAACTACGGGGTAGGACTAATTCCCCTCTGGGGAGGGTCTCCGGAACCCCGCTCTTTGGTATTTGGGTGTCGCGGGGGCTCCCCCTACGGGGTATGGAAAACGTCCCCCCCTGTGTTCCCCGTCGGCTCGAGCCCCCTACATTGCCGTGTAATACCTTTACAAATAATATATATATATATATATGTCCCCTGCTCCTAAAAAAATAGCCAATATTTATTTTATTTATTTATTATTATTTTTTTTTTACATTTTCCTAACTAAAATTTTACAAGGATTCCAAAAATGTATTCCTTTTCGCTGTAGCTATTGTAGTTTTTGAGATATGATATTTTATTATTTTTTATTTTTTTTTTTATTATTTTTTTTTTTACAGTTTCCGCAATAAAATTTTCCCAGGACCAACAATGTATCCTTTTTTCCTGAGCTATTGTAGTTTTTGAGATATGGAATGTTGTTATTTTAGTGGCTTTAAACCAAATATCACCATATATATATATATATATATATATATATATATATATATATATATATATATATATATATATATATATATATATATATATATATATATATATATATATATATATATATATATATATATATATATATATATATATATATATATATATATCTTTCTTTATCCTCCCCTCGCATCCAATTAGACGTGGGGTAGGGTGCGTAACATGTATGAAAATAGGATAATTAAGTAAAAGAGCATGACGTAAGTCGAAAGGAAAGCCCCCCTTAGTATCCTCTCCATACTCTTAAGTGAGTCAAAAATCCACCCTAGGGCTTCACAAGACTGCAACGAACCCTCACTGTGGTATCTCGTCAGCGTAGGGTTCATCCCTTGGGCCAGGCCCACACCCATTCTACCTCACAAAGCTCCGCCATTCACTCATATTATGTACCTTCCCTCGCGCATCTGCCAAACCCACATTCCTTCCCTTCAAACATTCCTTTACTGACTCAATCCACTTTTTCTTCGGTCTGCCAGTCGGTCGATTCATAATACACTCACCACTATACATTCACTTAACCAACCGACTGTCATCCATCCTTTCCACATGACCAAAGCATCTCAACGTACTTTCATTTATTCTCTCATTTACCCCTTTCTTCACACCAAACAACTCTCTAATACGTTCATTCCTCATTTTATCAATTCTTCTCACACCTAACACGCCCTAAGATTGTCCATCTGAACACATTGTACTTTAGATCTATACCTCTTATTCCACACCATAGTTTCACTACTATTCATTAACACCGTTAACAATGTTAACAACATACCCTGTATATATATATATATATATATATATATATATATATATATATCTCCATGAATCCAAAGATATATATATATATATATATATATATATATATATATATATATATATATATACACACATATATAAATATATATATATATATATATATATATATATATATATATATATATATATATATATATATATATATATATATATATATATATATATATATATATATATATATATATATATATATATATATCTGTGGCGTTTTCTCTATATATAAAAAGCATGCAATGTATGCGTACGTATGTTAAATAAAAAAATAATTACATCATGTATACTTTGTTTGGTCTGATGAAAATAATATAATATTAAATTTTATATGATGACTGCATGCAGAACACGAAAAAAAATTCCGCTTCTAAAAGAAAAATAGCCCTTATTCTATTAGTAAATATGGTCGAATATGCAATACAATGACAGATATCAATTGCATACAATTTTAGAGAAAATGTTATTCAATAATAGGCCTTACCGCACGACTAAATACGGGCTAATTTACTTACTTTTTTTTTTTTTTAAAGTTGTTGTTTTTGAATTGCGAGAAATTAATATATGAAATTTAGATCTTAAAACAAAAGTGAATAAGGTTTAAATTTAGTTGCTTTTTTTTTCATAACGCCCTTATGTAAACATTCAAGTATAAAATAGCTACTTTGACTTTCCACGTTTGCGATCGGAATTGTGTATTGCATACTCAAACAAAAATTTTGCTAAAGATAATGTTGACGAAATCCTTAAGTATTTATTAGAGAATAAGATTTCAGAATGCCTTAAGGAACTCTATAGACTGATAATTTTAACTCTAACTATACCAATATCAAGTGCGAGTGTTGAACGCTCATTTTCAGCTCTCAAGAGAATTAAAACATATTTGAGAAACTCTCAAATGGAAGTAAGATTGTCCAATCTTTCCCTAATATCGATAGAAAAAAATTATCTTAAGAAACTTATGGAAAATAAAGACAATTTTTATAATTTAGTAATAGAAGAATTTTCTAAATAAATCAGAGAATATATTTCATGTTGGTGGTAGTTTTGGTGATGTTGTTATGGTTATATATATATATATATATATATATATATATATGAAGTGGCAAGAGGGCTGGGAGAGTTATTTCTTTTCTCCTCCACTTCACAAGTTGTAGTTGAAGTTCTTTTCGTGTTCCAC
>JABUQX010077533.1:25000-29303 GCA_015478945.1 Trachelipus rathkii | reverse complement strand
TACTTATGGCAACAAATACAAGAGTGAAAATAATAATAAGTAAAAATTGCTAAGAGTATTATAAAACATAATAATGAGATATACAGAAGCAATTAATTTGAATGACAAAAAATAATTATATACTGTCTATAAAATAATTAATAGAATACAATTTTATTTGCATACATTTGCTCAACGTATAATTATTTAAATTATTTATTTCATTCTATTTATATTTAAGTGAATATTTCAATCGTGTATTATTTTATCGTCTTAATATTTTCCTCATTCATTTCTTAATTATATATTCTTTCCTCAACATTTTCCTCACTCATTTCTTAATTATATGTTCTTTCCTCCAAACTTGGTTTAAATTCAACCAACGATATTTCCCCCGTTTTTCAACCTTTCAACCTTGATCGCTCACATCGGAGCTGATGATATGTCGGGATGTCTTCTTGGTCAAAGTAGTAGTTTGGGTTTTGCTTTCACTATCATGTTCATTAAGTACTAATTATTTATTTAATTATTTAATTTTTATTTGTATATTTTTATTTATATTTTCATTTTAGTTCATAATTCTAAATTTTAATAGTTTAATTCTAAACGTAGGTATATATATATATATATATATTAATATAGTATAATATATATGCATGTGAGACAATATTATATTATTATATAATATATATGCATGTAGACAAAATTGTAACATACATTTTGCAGATAAATAAAAATAATTATATATATTATATATTATATATATAAATTATATATAATTATTATATATAGTGGTCCTCAGAATGAAACCCTCGGCCGCCACTTCTCATATACGGGGTACAATTGTTGATAGAAAACTAGGAGCTTATTACTCTATACAGGTATGTTCGTTAGCGTTTCGTTACCTCACACCAGTCTACTGTATGAGTTAAATATTGTGACACCGGCAAACTAACGTAAGAGACGTGAGATATGGAGGTAGGCAATGTGTGGGTAAAACGACAATCAACGAAATTGTACTCCATTAATGAGATCAAGATGAATAACCATATCTCAGGGTTAGGGTTTTACCAACCATACAAATGGGATGTCTTCACCGCTCACATTTGTCTTTAATAATTTGGCAGGGTCCGTAAATTCCGTAAATATTTGGTGTTTATCATAATATTGCACACGTTTCTTCAAGACCCCTACACACGTATCTCCAATAAGAAGTATGCCAATATTGTGTGTACGTTGTACGGGATTGTTGGTGACGGGAATGCAAGTAAGGCGAGCGTTGTGTGCGCATATGTCGTGCGGTAAATCCACCGATGGAAATACACGGGTTGCCACATTAGTGCTGTTTTCTACGAGGTATCGTAAATCACAAAAACTATTTGATAATTGGGCATTAGACCGGTTGCAATTGCGGACTGGAGTTTATCGTGGATAACGATCGCCACCACCATTCGTGCCCGGATATTCTTCCGGTATTTTTGATGAACAAGCCCAGCCAATCGGATCGTGTTTACGCTAAGAATGCGGCGTCTCGAGGAACTTTCTGTTTCCCACCTCCAGCAATTATGGAGAACACTGGTGCGGTGGACGCCAATGTTATATCATTTGCAACGTGTAATAACATTAAGCATTACTTAAGATACCACCGAAAATTTAGGACGTTGACTCAGACTTCTGTGAATGGAATTATCATCTAATGGCATGTGTAATTTTTTCAAACAGACGATTCCCAAGTATGTGTGAATTGGACTTGACCGAAAACTATCTTCAGTAGACGTCAGGAGGCAATCTACAACCAGGGAAACAAACAAGTATCATCCAGTGTTAGGTACAGTTAGGATCCTCCTCAAAGCAATCAGGTGAAGCACCTATTACCAGGCACGAAATTTAAGTGTTTAATGTGTAGGACTTGGGTACTGATAAAGTTATAGTCGAATAAATCACAACTTCACTCCGCCCCATATTTTCCATACCCATCTGGATCTTTCCTGAATGATTCAAAGGTACTATCACATTACACCAGGTATGATATTAGTTCGGAGTGCTCTTTGGGATAGTTTATAAATTATAATTATTAAATCTAAGTCAAATGTGGTCTACGTCAAATGTGATTAAAATTCTCCAAAGAATTTGTGGATAGCTTTTCCATTTCAGACTTCACTTGTGCCAGAAGACACTACGCACCTTTGTGTTTAAATACTAAACGTATAACCCTTTACGACATGAATAGTAGGTTCCGGGTATTATATTGATAACTGTGCCTATATTTGTGCCATTCCATGTTCGCCTGGACCTTACACCTTTTGGACTTCATTGCCTAAGGAGCAAAATATTTTCAAAAAATAGTGTCGTGTATACGCCCACTAACCATTTCAAATGACGATTTAATTTCTATGGTATAAGAATCAGAGGCAAGCCATTTATGGGTGTGCAAAGCTATTTCTAACAGCAGATTATGAATGATCCGTAGTCGTCGACATAGTGTTCATTTTACGGAAGTTACCGTGTCAATGTCTATCACACAGGTCCTGGGGGGCGAACTGTTGAACACCATTGTAACCTTAAATAGTTGTATTATTATTAATTTCATTGAATGAATATAGTATTACTTATAAATCGTGTTGTTTTAAGTTGCGGGTATTAGTACTGTGTCGGCATAGCGATTCCACCATCTTATAGGTGACTATATCCGCTAATAACTCATGTTACCGAAGGCTAGTGTTTATGCTGAGTCTCATACAATGTATTATTTGCCATAGGTATTATTTATTACGTCCTAGTTTCCTCTAATACCAATGTTTCTAATTTTTTTACTTTTTTTTATGTACATCAATGTATATGAAGAGGCGTTTCGTTTCAATCTGGTACACCGAAATAATTTATTTAAATTATATTAATAATTTATATATAATATATAAATTTATATTATACTTATCCTTATATATAATATCCTTTTATATATATATGATAAATAATTATATAGAATATTAATAAACTTTACATATAATTTATATAAACTTTTAAATAACTCGTATTGTTTAAAACGAATAATTACTAATGCTTTAGTTAAAGTGGTTTTCATGCTTCCATTATATTTCTTATAATTCATACAAAAATTTGTTGAAATTATTATATTATTAAAAATATAAAAATTGCTGAAGCTTTACCTTTCACATTTCGAGTAGTATTTTAGATAAAAATAAGATAAAAAATTAGTCTAATTACATTTTCAATTTTGAAAATTGCTCTTTTTTTTAAAATAAAGTTGTGCTTTTATAATCCTTTAAAGGAGGATAAAAAAAAAAAGGGGAAATTAAAAAAACATAAAGCTAAATATGTTTTTTCTGTTATTTTTTATTTTAATAACCAATTCTCGTTGCAGAGCACGTCTTTTTTTTTTTTTATTGTTTCACTTACACTTAAAATTACAATATATTATTATAGATTAATATTAATAGATATGAAAATAGATCTCAGTGAAAAAAATGAAATATTAGCTGTTGTTAAATAAGTGATTCTCGGCAATTTAAAATCCACCCTATCCGACCATAGTTTGCAGCAATATTTTGGTATAATTAATAATATATATAGATTATATTTATATATTATAATAATAATATATAATAGTATATCCCATATTATATATATATATTATATAATATATATATATATAAATTATATAATATATATATATATATACTATATATGATACTTTTATAGATATATATAATATAAATAAGAAAGAGAGAGTATGAGAAAGAGAGAGAGATGAGATTAGTCATATTTTATGGAATCAAAAGTATGCAGAGAGAGAGAGACCCAGAGAGAGAAGAGGAGGAGAAGATAAAAGAACCCCGAGAGAGAAGAGCAGAGTATTGAGATGAGAGAAAGAGAAATGGTATGAGAGATTGAGGATGACGCAACTTCAAAGTGTTTTTCACAAAATCAATACTTGATAATATCATCTCCCACTTCAAAAGTACACCTGCATTGATTATTTCAACCACCGGTACTTGTGTTGAATTAAAGAAACTTTAAAAATAAAAAAAATAAAACAAACATTCCTGATTTGTGTTTGGGTTTGCTAAAATTCTCCTATGTACCTAATTGGCCCTAAGGAATTACGCAATAGTAATTTAGTTAAACTAATAATCTACTCCCTCGTGATTTTGTGCAATTAATTTATTAATACTTATATAGCTATTAACATTTTTATTTAATTATTTAAAGCTTTGATTTGCCTAAAGAGAGTATTATGAAAGACGCGTGATGGTATCGTTTAGTATTTCACAAAGTAATTACACTTATTGTTCTGACGATCCAT
>JABUQX010077533.1:0-20000 GCA_015478945.1 Trachelipus rathkii | reverse complement strand
GACAAACCCCTGCAAATGAATATCTAAACAAACCTATCATTATAACTATTAAAATTAAGAAAACGAATACAAACAATAAATAAAAACATAATTACACATAAAACTCTATATCATTTGCTCTCCATTCAGAACCACAATACCAAAATTTGTGCATTATAAAACTACCCAAATGTCAAACCTCCCTCCCTACGTTGCGTTACCATTCTTAAAATTGCTAAAACTTCGATCTTAAAAGTAGATATCATTCCTCTTGCCTTCAAAACTAAGGATTACCCTTTCAGTTAATCACCTTGTCTTGTACTTATCGCATGTCCCGAGTCTGACCTGATACCATGCGACCGTATATTGGTGTAATTAAACAACAAACAGAATTAATAGATATTACAAATAGAGCGTTATCAGTATTGATTTTAAAAACCCAGTAAGATCTACCGAACATTTCTACAATAGTATATATCTACAAACATTTACAAATCATTTTTAAAATTCGATATTCTTGTTGCGTAAACACCCAACAAGATCATAACATGAAGCTTTCTATCTATTTAAAACCTCCAAACCAGACTTTAACGTGACAGTTAAATGTTATCTGCTTTAGAATAACAAAACATAATATGAAAAATTTTTATTATAATAGTTTTATTTTTCAATCTTATTTCATTTATTAAATAACAACCCAAATTACTGAATCAATTTTTATCTTCGCTTTTCTTTCAAACCCCAATATAAAATAAGCAGGCAGATAGAGAAAAGCGCTTGAAATTGACTTTAGTTTGATTACTATGTCAAATTTATGAAATAAACCTTAAATTAAGTTAAAAATAAAAAACATCGGTGAAACTGCCTTTCTATAGAAAGTATATGAATCTGTTTAACTAACTCTATGCATTTCTCCTTTTTTCGCCTTTTCTTCTTCTGGAATCCCCTTCAGGGGTACTCAGACTCTCCGCGGAAACTTACTATCCATAATAATATATAATATGTAATATATATTATATATATATATATATATATATATATATATAGTTATAAATATATATAATATATATATATATATATAATATATTACTTTATTTATTTAGATCCTTTTCCACTCCTACTCATAGTCCAAAACCACTTCTAGCTCCTTCAATTACTACTACTTTACTATTCGCTTTTAAAATATTATTTTCAAGAGCAACTTTTTAGCTCTCCTCATTCTTTGTTAAACGAATCTTATATTTTCTTTAGATATATTCTGCATTGTGTCTCTCAGAGACCTAATTCTTCTGTTCTTTTTCCAATCCTCTTCTGAAGTTACAGCAATAATGTCTATTATTACTTGCGATATCCTTTTAGTGGATTCCCCAACCTTACAGACTTATTCTAAAAAAAAAATTGGGCAGATTATTATTTCCCTTTTTTAGTCATATTTCGTCAAGTTTTTGTTTAAAATTACTTTTGTACAAAAAAAACTAAACAGTATGGGAAACGAGTGGGTTGGGTTAGGGAGAAGTGGGCGCGTTTTATGCGAGGGACCACATCCATTCCAAACCTAGAAAGCAAGTCGTCAACCTCAGCAACTCTGTAAATATGGTTGAAGTAAACCCTTGGTAGTATTCTTTAATTATTTTTGTAACTTTAGCTTACTGCAAAGTAATCATTCGAATAGTACATAAAATTATTGTAATTGTGCAACTCTTGAGGACGAATTTGAAATTGGTCTGAAAAATAAAAAACGTAACTGTTTTTTTTTTATATTTACTCATTTATTTAAGAAAATGCATTATTTTAATGTAATTTTATTTATTTTTGTCACCTTTATTTCAATAAAAAAAAAAAAAATCTTTTTTTGAGTGAAAATTAAAGTAGCATTTCGTTATCCTAATAAGAAAATATTAGAATAATTTCCAGTATAACTAACATTTAAAAAATATCTTGAATATTTGGATACTAAATCTCTGATAACTACCTTTTCTCATTCTTGATGTTTCTTCCTACCTTATGATTACTCCTTCTTTGTCCAAAGGCAACTCATTCATTCTCAAACATTTCACAGGGGCTCCTCAGACTTCTTCTGTTTATATACATTGTACCTTCAGAATTCAAAATTAATATCTTCTATCATTACGCTATCATACTTTTAATAAGCAAACTTTCATAAAACTAAACATATTTAATTACTTAATTTAAAATAATTGCTAATATTTATTATTTAATTAACTTTAATTTAGTAATAATTATGTTTCAATTAAAAAAAGGTAAATATTGCAACCTAAAGCTGCTTACCTCATAACGTGTAAACCCTTCAAAGGAAAACCGTATTAAGAATTAAGCTATGAAATATTTATATCAAATTGAAATTAATTAAAAAAAAAATTAAACAAATTAATCCTTAAAAATATTAGAATTATTTAATAAAATAATTTTATAAAATTGAAACATCTTTTATACCAACATATATTATATAAAAGATTTAAAATACATTGAGTACACATACTTAAGTAAAATGCATATTAATAAGGCTTGCAATGGAACTTCACAACTTCAACTTAATTATACTTTTATATTTTTTAGACAAAATACAATACAATAAATAATTCACAACAAATCCCACAAGCAGAAGACAACCATAAATATATATATATATATAATATATATATATATATATATATATATATATTATATAATATATATATATAATTATATATATATTTATATATAGCCTACTATATATATATATAATATATAGTAAATATATATATATATAATATAGTAATATATATTATATATATAGGTAATATATATCGCTGTACCCCAAAAGAGAACAACTGACCAAGCAAAGCTAGAAGACATGGTTTTGAGAATGGTCGCAAAAGAAAGTCATAAGAGAGAGAGAGAGAGAAAGAGAGAGAGAGAGAGGAGAGAGAGAGAGAGGAGAGAGAGAGAAGAGAGGATAGAGAAATAGAGGAGAGAGAATAAGCGGGAGAGAGAGAGACAGAGAGAAAGAGAGAGGAGAAGCTACTCTTTCTTTAGGACTTAGAACTTTGCTTACCTCACTGTAAAAAATTGACTACACTAAAGACGCGTTTTGTTAATAAAGGAAAAAAACCACCCGATATCAGCGGTCCAGGGATTATCATGAGCCGCCGATTCTCGAAAAACCAAAGTACCTTATTCGAGAGAAATTATATTATAAGTATATATAACCTAAATATTATTATAGTAAATATATAATAAAATAATTATAATAATATTATATATATGATAATATATATATATATTCCCTTATATATATATAAATCATATAGTATATATATATAATATAATATAAATATATATATTTAAATAGTAATTTTTCCCATTTTTATTATATATTCATTATATATATTTATATATATATATATATTGATAATATATAATATATATAGTATATAATAAAATATATATATAGTGGTATATATATATTTATTTATACACTTATAAATAATCTCTATATTCTATATAGATAATATATAATAATATATATATATATATATATAAATATATTATACTATAAGTACTTATATATATATCTATTATATATATTTTTATGATATAATATAATATATTATATTATATTATATATATTATATTACTATATATATAATATATTATATATATATATTATACTATAATATAATTATTATGTGTGTGTGTGTGGGTTCAAGTTAAAATAGATTGGAATTTCTCCTACAAAAGTAATAAATAAAATTCGAACTCCAGAAATTGTGATTGTTTCGAAAGAAAGCTAGAAATTATGGAAGGGAATTTCTCTCACATGAGTAAAAAAGAGAATTTCAAATATATATAAATTGGTCTAAAAAAATAAGAAAAGTACAAAATTTTTTTTTATAATCACATTTTGAAGACGCTATATTTATTTTATTTTTTTGCGATTTGTAGAAAATTAAGCCTATAATTTTTATTTTAAAGATTTCGCGCTTCGTTTTATAAGACATTTTTATTTTCGTGTCGGAACGAATCATATATTTTTATATAATTTAAAATTTAGTTTTAACAAAGTATATATATATATATATATATATATACTTATATATTAATATATGTGATATATATAATAAATAATAATATTACTATATATATATATAATATATATATATATAATAATATATATATATAGTGTATATATACTATCTATAAATTCACTTATATATACCCTACTTTATATATATCGTAATGCCTCACAATTACATTATTTAATTCAAATGCATATCCTAATATTGGTTTTATATCTATGCATTCACCGAATACAATTAGGAATGCGTCATACTTAAGAATCCTTTTCGCTTGCAAACCAAACGCTTATACTTACAGTTTATTGAACCTTGTAATGAGATGTGGACGCTGGTCGTGTTTTCCTCCTCTCGGTTATCAAGAAAGCCTGAGCGCACCCAGTTTCTTGTGTGATATGTCATAACTATCGAGATGTGTTTTTGGTTGATTGTGATATGGATGTAAACCTATCGAGCCCCTATGCTTCATACTTTATAATATATAATATATATTATATTTATATATATATAGTATATATAGTATAATATATAAATATATATATATACTATAATATTATATATAAATATATAATATATTACTATTGTAATATATTTTAAAATGTAGTATTATTATATATACACTATACATAATAGTATATTACCCTAATATTTTTCGTAGTGTTGTGATAGTTTGAGCACAATGCATAATTATAGAAAGTTGCTAGTAAATTTTCCAATCGTAAAGCTATGCTCGAATTTCACCATTCTATATTATTATATTATATATTCTTAAATATTAGTAATATAAAAAATAACAATATATACATCATTTATATATATATTATTATATTACATGTTCGTATAAATAAATAATATTCGATATTTTAGAAACATTCGATGGTTTATTTTTTAATGGTATATATATCAATAATGAGACACACACATTCCACGCCCCGTTCATCAAATCCAGAGGCAATCCCAAAGTTGATTTAACCGGCGGCCAAAAATTTCGATTTTATAAATTAAAGGAAACATATGTCAATCGCTTGATGCCACTCATAGTTTTTTTAAGCAACCAATTTTAAAGACGACAAATGTATAGGATAAATCCATAATTGATTTATATTATGAAATAAATCTTTCCATATTACAATAACAGAAATTTATTAAATCTTAGCATTCTCAATTTATAATTTCTTCAACTTATAGAACATTTTTTCACATTCCTATTAACTATACCATAAAGATTCAAAGTAAATAAAAATTTAAGGTATTACAAAAATATTTTATAATACTAAAGAAATAGAAGTGATATAATATAGAGTTGGAAACGAGAGGATTTCTTTTACCCAAAAAAAAATAGAAAAATTAAAAATCAAATCTTCGAAGGAATTAAACTCGGAAAAGATAGTATATTGATGGATTGTACAGTCTAAATGACTAATTTGAATTCCGCCGCTCCCTTCAGAGTCAACCTATATCCGTATAATATAATTATACATGCCTTATGGAATATAATATGTAGTACGATACCCATTATATAATTATCATGGTCCAGATTAAATCTATATATAAGTAATGTATTAGTTTCTTTGCACCAACTCTATTACAGTAATGTTTTTTAAATAATAAGTATTCCTAAATGCTGGGAATGATGAAAGATCTCTCGGAAGCCTATTAGAGCATGATAAAGAGACCCATTCCACTAATTGCTTTAACCAATGATAAAAAGGAAATTCTATATTAAGTTAAGAGGTAAGAGAAAACATGTCCTAATCTCCAAATTAAATTTATTTAATATAGTAAAGCAGAAATAAAAAATAAGGATTTTTGTGTAAATGACGTTTTTAAGATTATTAAATGAAGAACCATAAAGATTGTTCTTTGTACAAAAATATAACAAAGTGTGGCAAATGTATAAAATAAGTGAAGAGTTACAAAAAAGTGGAGGGCAACTATGTATCATCATTCTAGTAGAACTGAACAGAAATATGGAAAAATTGTTCAACATTATAAAAGTGTTTAATTAATTGTACTTGTTTAAGGAGTTTATTATAATATTACCCCATTTATATGTGTTCTAATTTTTCCATAATGTTTTTTTAGGGCATTTTTTACTGGGAGTCTAATTAATGGTTTAGAAGGTCCACCAGTGTAGGCATAAATTAAAACTTTGCTGTAGGAAGACTCCTTCATTTTGCCCTGTTGAACCAGAGTTCGAAATAATTACAATTTGAGATGTGAAAAACTATCCACGATTGGCGATCATAATGAACGAGGACCTTCTTCCTTCGTTCCGTCACTTCCGAGAAAATAGCAATACCATTCATGATGAAACTGCTTCCGAAAAGGAGTCCGAACCCCGGACCGAACGCCCCACGACTCAGATGCCTCTACTTATACGGCAGCATCGAGAGATGCATCAATAGTAAGATATATAGGAATGTGATACAACAAAATTTTCATCACATCTAAATTGAGTATATTAATATATATATATAACTATATATAGATATATACAATAGTATATATATTATACTAGGTATCGATATAAATGAAATACCATTTTTATACCATAATATATATATAATATATAATATATAATATTTATATTAATCTAAATAAGTGATATAAGTTCAAATATAATAATAATAATTACTATATACTAAATAATATATAAATGAATAATAAAGTAAAATTAAAATACTATAGTTATATATAAACCCCAAAAGAGAGCTCTCCTACAAGATAAACCCATAGGTTTTCAATTATACGAAGAAAACTAATATATTAAGGTATGATTCAAAACCGTACTTTAGCCAATAAAAAATTTAGGATTTTTATTGTATAAATTATATAATCAAGGAGTATACTGTAATTAATATTATAGTAATCCTTTCCAACACAATTATCCTGCAAGTATCGTAGTGCAGTAATACGGTGAATTTGATTTCCATCCTAGGTATGCTAAACAGGTCGTTCGCGAGAAAATCGACCTTTTATGGCCGCCATGTTCCTTGATTAAATTACATATGATTTATTATAATTGAATAATTTAAATTTAGAATATTTTAATTAATTTGTTAGGCCTATTAACTTATTATATAATCATATTGAATGTATTAATTACAATATAGTTAGAAGTTGAAAGGGATGATCAAGGGTTTCCTTCCATTCTGATGTTTATTTAATTACCATACTAGTATAAATAATAAAAATTAGTTTGGAAAAAAAAATCAGCAAATTGAGAGAAAGTAATAAAAGAAGTATTAATAATAAATGATAATCAATAATTAACTGTGCCAAAGTATATTTTAAAATAGAAAATTTGGACTAACAAATGCCATGTTAATTGTAAAACAAAGCTACTTAATATTAAGGGAAATTTGAAATTGGGGAAACCGAGGAGATAATAATAATTCCCTTATATTCTTTCCTCTCCTCTCTCATTCTCATTTCTTTTTCTCTCCCGTAACTTGAACAACAGCCGAGAAAACGGTATTGAAAATGCTATACAAGGAACAAAAAAGTAGAAGAACAACATCAGAGTGCCCGAAGATTTCAAAACCGATTGCCTCACAAAAAAAATTTTGTTCGCTATGTCGGAGTCGTGAGCGAGAAGTTGTTTACGTAAAATTGGAAAGTCGGATCACGACCCAAGGAGAAAAGAATCGAAACGTTGACCCGAACCAACCGACTAACAAGACGCTGTTATAGCGTGAATTATTAATTGTAAACATTTCGTTTCAAATCCGCGCACAAAACAAGTGTGCAATTATACTCTTGGGAAAGCAGCATATAGAAAACAGAAAAAATCAACATTGAACTAGAGTATAGATTATAAATTTTCTTTCTTAACAAGGCTAATTTTAAACAAGCCTGACACCTTTTAGATAGAATATAGTATATAGAAGTATAGTAAGATAGTATAGAAATAGATATATGAGAGATAGATCTGATTAACTATTGAGCTGCGAAAAAGCTTGAGGTAATAAATAACGAAAAAAGATATATATAAGACAATAAGTAAATATATATAGTTATATATATATAAAAGTAAATGATATATATATAAAAATATAATTAATATATAGTGAAATAATATATATATATATTATGTAAAAAAAATAAGTATATAAAATAAATAACTATATAATAAATAAATATATAAGTAATATAAATAATTATATAATTATGAATGTTAATATGATAATATATTATATAGAAGTATATAATATAGTAATATATATCCATAACTTGTAAAGTGTGTGTTCAGGGAACACAACAACTTGATGACATTTTTTTGTTTATTGGGAAAACTATCTACGGGGGGCTATAATTTTAATAAATGTATAAATCAATATTAATAAACCAACAATTTAGTTGTAGACAATATAAATTATAAATATATATATTAACTTAAGTAGTAAATTGGATATATAATATAAATAATAATTAGTGATATATTATATATATATTAAATATTAATATAATAGTTAAAATAAGAAAATGCAAAAAATTAGTATTCTGTAAATCTTACCCCTCTTAGAGAGATGGTTGTAATTACACCCCCATTTTGAATAAGTTAATCCCAAATTTGCAGGATCAGGATGTAGCACTGAAGAGTGATAAGTTACCTCAGGTCCAACAATAATCTCGCGTAATTTAAAAAATTAAGAAGATTAATCACTTTATAAATATTAGTTTAATATTATTATACTATTTAAATATATATATGATAGTAGAATTTATATATATATATATAAATTATAATATTAGTTATATATTTTTATAATAAAAATTATTTATATAAAATATAATATATATAATACTAATTATTATAATAAACTTATATATATAGTAACTATATAAACTCATATATCAGTAAATAGCTAATAAAATAATTTATATTTTATTTAATAATAGTATATATAGTTAATATTTTAATATAATTATATAATATGTATATAAGCATTATAAATATAATAATTATCCTTAACTATCTAGATAATGTCTTAGAAAAATATTGTATTAAATTACTAAATATTCAGTATGATACACATAAACCAATTGATAATCAAACACTTAAATCGGTAAGATGTGTCACTCTATCCCTGAAGTAGAGATCACTCAGTTAACTTGCCCGTGTGTCACTCTCATATAAACGTCAAAGGTCAGACTAATGAGTACGCGTGTACTATACTTATAAGGATGTATAATATGAGAATTCTAATCATCTCATTATAGTATAACATCTAGTAGATAGCTATTCATCTAACTTAATCTACAGCGACGAAGTCATTTCTGCTAGATAGTACTACTGGTCAATGTGCATTATCTATATATGTAGCCTATATATCTATGCCATATTAATACAGTTTAGATATAAAGATGTCAAATGTCAGTGATATACGAGAGCATCTATATCTTGATACTGCCGCTTTGACAAGCGTTAATTTGCTAAAGTTTACTAGGGCTTAGGATATCTGTGACCAAAACTATTTGAACAAATTAATTAATGACAACAGTGAAAGTGAAAATATAATCTCTTCTATATAATTTAATTTCAGTTTACCATATCACAGTCATTACATAATCCGCATCATACGACAACGGAAATGTGTATAGCTAATAATGATGAATGTATATATGCACAATATCATCTACACATGTATTTGACTATATGCTAGTCCCATGGAAGCTAAACACAGTGAAGTATAGTAAATCAAAAAGCTAAGTATAGAAACCTAAGTTTAATGTCCGTTCCTATCCCTGAACTATCAATAGACCTTGCCTGGTTATCTTTATGCAAATTAGTTATGCACCATGTAAATAAACAAAAATGGCGGGAGTAGCGAGAAAACCGATGTGCTCAAAGAAGATAGAAGAATGTATTTAACAAATATCAGATGATCGCCTTCCTCTTTGTGCTGTACAAGTCAAAGTGACGAGATGAATGAGACCGGTATATTCTCAGAGAAGTGAATGACCCCGAGAATTCGCAATGATTTAAGGTATATGTGTGAACATTGCTGAATTAAGTAAAATTCTAACTACAAACTGCAGAAATCAGGCAAACGGAATCCGTGGGGGGCATGAATATGTATATACGCCCAATTAACGCCAAAATGGGAAACAGCGCCGCGCGCGCCCACACAACCCCTCATCCTAACTCCTTGGAAACCCAAGGGCCAGTCAGAACCCCCAACACCGCTTCTTCTTAGCCAAGCATCCGCAAACAAACGGGTTAACAGTAAAAGAAGGAGGGAACCCAACTCTCCCCAGTTTCAGGGTCCGTAACTCGCAATCAACATAGATTGTGCAAAAACAATCGAAGAGTTGAACGTAACTTGGACAACACATTGAACCATTACAGCTTAATGCCTAAGCTTACTGTTGACAACTACTGTGAAAAAGAAAAGTTTCTCTCGCGTAGAAATTGGGCCTGATTTCGAATAACTCACACAAATACCGCAATGAAACAAAGTAGCCGAAAAATATGTGAGATTTATATACCGAACATCTCTTCATTGAATTTCCAACTTTTTGGACTTATAGGCAACTATTGATACATATTTGTGATTCTTACTATGATTCAATTACCTTGAAGACTAAAAATTTTGTGAACCTTTTGTGAATTGACTGAATAAAAGAAGTTTCAGGAACAGTTGCAAAATTTCCCTCTCTGGTGGTTGCAAAAAATAATGATAACTAGCAAGATGATATACTGATTTTAAAAAGTATCAGAACATTGTAATGTATGCAGTAAAAAGAAACTAATTTTTGCCTTTCTAAGAAAGGATGTTTTTAAACAGTGAACCTTTATCTTGCTCTTAAGCAGGCGACAACTGCTGAAAAAGTAGCTACCCCATAAATTTATCATCATGATTTTATTAGATTGTGATATTATCAAAGTTTTATATTTTTATTTATTTTTTTTTCAGATAAAACCATTAGCTATATAAAGAATTGTGCAACAAAATTATTTACAAAGGAGCAATATGGGATTTTCTGAGGTAGGCCTAAATTAAAATCAGATTTGAGGTTTAATTCTTTATTTAGCTTTTAATTTTTTAAAAAGCCCAATTATTACTAAAGAATCGGTTATTGTATTAGTAGTGGTTAGTAATTTTCTTGGTCGAGTTTGAATTTTAATTGATATTAGGATACTTTTACTCTGCCACATATCTTTTATCAAAAATTATTAGTGAGACATTTTAAAATATAGGTACAAGCAAATTTTCTGCTGACTGCCAGATTTTTTGATACAGTTTTCAAAATGTTCAGCTCTTGGGTAGGCATACAAGATATCTCAGTAGATGTTTAATACTTTCTCTCTAACAGCTCCATACTGCCCTATGCATTTTTTCTAGCACTTTGATCGGGCTGATTCGGAGGCCTTGCGTCACTTATATGCTAGCTATAATTGGAATGACTGCTTTGACTCTGGTGACGCTGCAGCTTCTGCTGATAAGGTGGGAGCTGTAATCGTTGATGGGATGAGCAGGTTCATTCCTTCAACTAAATCTTTCTTTCCTCATAATCCATGGTTCGATCGTGCTTATTCTCTGGCCATTCAGGCTAGAGACAGTGTGTATTAGGAGTGGAAAAATTCTCGTTTTTCTATCACTTGCTAATTTTTATTCAGCTAGAAATCGTTGCAGGGATACTCTTCATAGAGCAAGGCAGGCTTTCATCAAACGAAAGTGTGCCAACCTCCTTGGTTCTCCTGTTAAATCTTTCTGGCCTCTTGCCAAAAACATCTCTAACAACTTCTGTTAATCTGTCTTTCCTCCTCTTATTCGATCTGATGATTCTGTTGCTAATTCTCCAACTGAAAAGGCCAATCTCTTCGGCCTCCTATTTTCCTCTAACTCAACCCCGGACAATTCTGGCATTCCTCTTCCTCCTCCTCTCAGGTGTCCAATGCCTTTGAATATGATTACATTTGATTGGGTGCATGGGCTCCTAAAATCTATGAATGTTATGAAGGCGGGTGGCCCGGATGGCATTCCTCCCCGAGTTTTGAGGAAGTGTGCTTCCGTGCTGACCCCGCCCCTCGTTCAACTAAATTCTTTGTCTCAATACTAATACTTTCCCTCAGTGTTGGAAACACGTGCATGTCCAACCTATTCTGAAAAAGGAAGCCGCTCTGATAAATCTAACTAATCGCCCTATAGCTCTCACTTGTATTCTATCTAAGATCTTTGAAACCCTATCTCAGCTCTCATTTCTTAGATCATCTTGAATCTCAATTCACTCTCTCCGACGCCACTACGGCTTCAACGCTCTAGGTCCACTGGCGATATACTTTTCTAACTGATTTATGGTTTTCCGCCCTTCGGAATAACGGGGAGACCGTAGTGGCGATGACATACCAAGGCATTTGACTGGGTATGGCACACGTCACTGCTCTCCAGCTCCCCTCCTTTGGGTCTTCCTCCCCTTCTCTTTGCTTGCTTATGTCTAGTTTTCTATCAAATCGTTCAATATCGGCTGTTGTTGATGGGTCAACTTCTTCTATTTTCTATCAATAGTGGGTTCCTCTGGGTTTCTGTTCTGTATCTCTTACTTTATTCCTACTTTTCATTAATGAGCTTCTCACCTGGCACATCTAACTCTATCCACTTGTATGCCATGACTCGACCCTTCATTTCAACTCATTCAATTCTGCTCCCTCTTTAACTTCTAGAATGGCCTCTCATTCGTTAATTCTTTCGGGATACTATTCTCGCTGATTTGGATAGAATTTCCGGGTGGGGTTGTCTGAACCTTGTGAAATTCAATTCTTTAAAAACCCCAAACTTTACAAATCTCCCTCTCTGGTAAGAACCTTCTACTTTGCGATCTTCTTTTGACGTTCTCTCGGTCTCTCCTGCTTGACAATATCAACATCCTTGGCCTTAACATAAACAAAAAAATGTTATGGAAACCTCGCATCACAATGGTTGCTAGGGCAGCCTCAAAGAACCGGAGTTCTTGTTTAGACTGCGAGACTTTTTTTCCTCTTCTCAGTTGCTCCAGCTATACAAGGGCCTATCGCCCTTGTATCGGGTACTGCTCTCATATCTAGGGGGCTCTGGTTTCACCCGCTTTTGATAGGATCGAGTCAAAGGCCAAAAGGCTTATAAACTTCTGCACTTTACATTTCACTTGACCCTCTCTCTTTGCAGTGCGATGTTGGTGCTTTATCTCTGTTCTATAGGTACCTCAGCGGCAGGTGCTCGAGGGAACTTATCACTCGCGTACTATCATCTTTACGACAACCTCATAGCACAAGGGGTGCTGTGTCAGCGCATGAGTTTTGTGGTGATATTGGTAACTCCAGGATAGTTCGCAGCAGTCCTTCCTCTTTCCTGCCACCTCTGTTCTGTGGAATTCTCTTCCATCTTCTGTGTTTCCTGCTGAATTTAATCTCACACTTTAAAGCTTGCGTCTGTGCTCATCTGCGTAATTTACGTTAGTTGATGAATATCTGAGGTGTACGACACCCCCTCCTTGAATAGGGCTCTGCCCGTGAGCGGTGGTGACAACTGTAAAAAAAAAAAAAAAAAAATTAATATGCCTTTTGATCAACCAGCGTGTTAGCTAATTTTCATGTGGTCTAACAACTATTATTAAAATTTTTATACATAAGTATAGAGAGAGTTCAAAGCTGCATGTGCCTATCAAAACTGTCCCAGTCCATAAGATGTAAGGTTGCCCTTTTTTTCTATTTTGAATGGCCCATCTTAGATTTAAATTGTTGAAAACATTTTTGAAAACCTGAATCATATACTCTCAAGAATTTCTTATTTACGGAAAACATCTCACATTCTTTTAGCCAATCCTTGTAACCCTTTTGTTTGATACTTGATGATATAAATATATTAGATAAATGTTTCAGGTTAGTGAAATTTGTAAAACTGCTGCTGTCAGAGACAAACAGTGCAATGCTATACATTGCAAAGGTAATCAGTATGCTATTAAGTGGCTATATAAGAAAATAGAGACATTTGAAAGCCACAAGGGCCCATCAAGACAATCCCTGTCAGAAAATGCAAAAATTGTCATTGCTTTGAATGGCTCATCCCAGATTTAAATTTTCCTTATGCAAATAAACCCAATCCCACAATTATGCATGCAACAATCAGTTTATAAAACCAAATTTAAAACATATATGTTAACTAAGCTAACATGCAAAACCAAATTACCAATACTTCAAAGGATTATCAAAATTACTCATCAAAATGCATGTCCTATAAAAGATAAGCATATTCATTTAGAAAATAATGAAAAATTAATACCTCAACAGGTTGTGTCCATTTTTTTTTTCTTTTTGTCAAAGCAAGAGCACTGAAAAAAAAAATAATAATAATAAAAAAGTGTGTGCTCCAAGTACATATTTTCACAAAATATTTCTGGCCCCTTTATTTTTAAAATATGCTGCTCCAGCATCAAACTGAGTTAAAATTAATCACTTTCCTTCACTACAACCAGATAGAAATTGTTTAAAAATTAATTAAAATCAAAAAGAAAAATTTTTTACCAAAGAATTAAAAGGAAAAAATAAACATCAATAAATATTTCAAAATCATTGAGACAGATGATAGGTTAAAATGAGATAGAAGAAAAAGAGCAAAGAATAATAAAACTGAAGAATAGTCTTGATAGTCACTTTTTTCATATGTCATCCACCATTTATTCTCACTCATTTTAATATTTACAAAACATGCATTAAAAAAATAAAAAATAAAAAATAAGACAAAACAAAATGCATTACTATTAGTACTGGAACCTACTACAAACCTACTACTACTACTACAACCTACTACTACTACTACTACAACCTACTATTGTTCTCAAAACTTGAGCTTCTGAACTGGCATCCTGACTTAGTAACCTATTTTGTTTGTCTTTCCACTTAACCTCCCCTTCCTAATTGCAAACATTCGCTTATCTCGAGCTGAAAAAGGGGAATCCTTTCAACCCTATATTTATTGTCCTTTCACTTTAACCCCTGTTCATTTTAAAGTTTTTGATGCTTAATGAGAAGATTTGGAAAATCTCACTTCTTCTAATCTTATCTATGATATATAGTATGGCTTTTGTAAGAAATATCAACTGATGATTACCTTTCCCTTCTCTCTAACTGGTATTCTGTTCTTCAGGATGCCAGTGAATCTTTTGCTCTGGCACTAAGTCCATCAAAAGTCTTTAGTAGAGTCTGGCACAAAACTTTAGTTAATAAACTTCTCATTCAGTGTCTACCCTTTTCTAATTTCCTTTCTGGTCGTTGTATAGTAGCTGTTGTAGGCAGCCACCATTTATCCTTAAAATCTATCAACAGTAGTGTCCCTCAGAATTCTGTCATATTCTTTCTACTACAAAACTAATTTCTTCCATTGTTCCATTCCAATTTTAAGTCTATATTATTAATACTACATGAAACCCAATTCTTTCAGTTCCTGTAATAGTTATATTTGAGCAACCTGGAGATATATAATATAATATAAAACAGACTTATATTTCACATACTCATTGGTGAGCAGTGGCTCAGAGTGAAGATGTCTAATCCTCAGAAGTTGGGTAGGCTTGGCCTACTTTACAGCCTTGACAAAGTATGCCTACACTTAAAAGCAAGATGCATAAATGCTATCAGTGCAGTTTGCTTCTGCTCATTTTACACGCTTGTTAATATCGGAATGCTGTGATAATACCACTCTTGTTACAAATTTTATTAATGACTTATTGGTCAAGCTCTTCTTTCTACCAATTGCTTGGAAGGTTTCCAGTCCAGTATCAGTCTTTACTGACTGACACGCTTTAGGCACTTGTGACAAAAAAAAAAGATTCACATAAGTGGAAGCTGCCTCATCAGCAACCCCTGGCAACAGCACTGATAGTGACTGATGTGGCTTTTCAGCAAATAAACCTACTGAAGATGAAGAGGATTTGGATATGTTAGACTTTGATAAGTTCATGGCCGAAATTGCATTGACATCTCATCTCATTCACCTTCAAAGGAATCACACCAAGGAACCTCATCGAAAAAACTGAAGAGACAGTTATCAAGGAGCAAAGATAATTCAAATTTGCAATCTGTGAAAGAGGAGATGAGGCTCTACGAAAACATGGAGATGCTGCCTACAGAAGAAGAATCCTTTCATGTGGGTGGCATGAAATGGGCCAAGGTTTCCATTATAATATGCTTACAAGCAAATATTTATCACACCTTCCTCATCAGTCGAGAATGAGCATATTTTTAGTTAGGTGGGAAATGTAAACACCCCAAAAAAGGAACAGGCTCTCGCCAGAATACTAGTGAAAGCTTAATGTCTTTGCATCACAATTGAGAATTTTTGAATTTGAGTATTTGAATGATATCTATCTTATCTTAAGGAGTATATTATTATTATTGTCATGTTTGAATAACAGCGTTTTTTATTTTGTCTTTTCGCTGATTAAAATTGAAGGTCTCTTTCATTATTTTTATTCTTTATATTGTAGCTAGTTAAAGAATCTTATACTATTTTAATTATAAAATTAATATACTTAGGCACGAACCAAATGTGGAAATAAATGATGAAGTTATTGGTTGTGTAGGAAGGAATGCAGTCCTGAAGATTTGCCTAGCATACACAAATGTTTCATCTTATTACTGTGTTTTATTTATTTTAATTAAAATTGGGACCTAAAAAAATGAGCATCAGACATCTTTAATATATATATATTGCTAGAGAAAAATCGTTCTACCTACTTTTTTCTTTTCTATTGTTCAGAACTCCAGAATTCAAAATTTATCATATATGATAAAAAGCCAAAGTATAAATTTAACATCTAGAGAACGTAAGCTAAAGATTATTTAAGTAAATGGTAAAAAGATGTGAATAAAAAAAAAAAAAAGAGTAGGTTTTGAATTTAATTCAATGTTTTTTTTTTTAGCTTTTTCTACAGGGTGTTCAAAAGTTGCTTTTCCATGTTCTTCCATATGTTCTCCACTGAAAATTATTTTATTCTACGAAATCTATAAGGCCTTTAATGGTATGTTGAAAAATTAATTCTATAATTCAATAATTAAAATATTTATATATGAGATTAAAATTTTATTAAGTAAATATCTATAGTGTAGCTATTTAACATTTTATAGGTCAATTATTGTTCCATTCCATTTACCACAACTAATCTTTTATGGCCTCTAGGAAAATCTAGGGGTAGGTGAAAATTTATTAATTTTATTATTGAATGACAAATGAAAATTACAAAAATTATAGTTTTATACGATAAATTTTTTGATTTAGTGTGAGTATTTGTTGGTCATCTAGTTGTGGACTTGTTTTATCTGGTTAGGGAATTGTTTGACCAGGTATGGACCTTTTGATCTAGTTACAGATTTATTGATCCGGTTATGGACTTGTTTTGAGCCGGTTTAAGACTTACTCTAAATGAATTTATGATCATTTTTTTTGGCAATGAAATTTTCTAAAATGTGTGAAATAGTAGGAAGGAAATTATTTGACACTTTTACTTTTAATATTTTTATAAAAGAAACAATTAGAAAAACCAGTTGGTGAAACATTATTGAACATTAACTATCCTGGTTTATTTGTGTGAAGTGTTTATTTAAAGGAAAGAAAACAATAAAAACTAAGTGTTATTATTAGTAACAATTTCATAGCAAACAGAAACGTGACTGTGATAAATATATATATATTTACTTAATTAACGATATAGTGCTGTTTTGTTAATACTACTGTATATATCTTATGGCTAGAAAGGATATTCTATATTTCTAGATTTATAAAATTTGTTATAGTAAAATTTATTCGTAATTATTATCTATTCTATTATTGTTAAGGGAATTAATGGGAAATATGGAATGAAAGTCAGTACTGAGTATAAAAGAGATTTTTGGGGAATTAAATTAATTCTATATTGCCTTATTACTGTATGAATGGAGCGAATTATATAGGGTTATTCATATATATATATATATTAAATAAGATTTGGAAACCTTTATCATATTATTTTACCTTAAAGCAATATTTTTACTTATTGAAAATTATTAGATGCTGCAAATATAGGGTTTTTGAATTGAAAAACAAGGTAATTATTTATGGTACTTTTACTTTATTTTATTATCCATTTTCCGTTGCTTATTTCGCGTCCGTTGCTTATTTCGCGGTGACTAATCTCATTTTTTTTATTTGCATATACCTTGTGGCTGCGACATTCCTTGCATGAGAATTAATCAATCATCTCAATCCCCTTTCTTTTGTGCGAGTGAAAGTTGCTTCATTCATTAGTGAAATGGAGTATGGCCTTTTGGGCCCAGCGGGCCGCTTTGTTTTGCTCTGCTCTGCATGATTTCTTTTTCTACGTAAGTTACGCTTCACTATTTCACTATTACAATTATTTATTTTCTAATTATTAATTATTATTTCTCCATCCATTCATTATATGTTCTGCTGCCATTGCTGGTGTTCTTGAGTCTTGGTTTACCCCCAGATTTTTGAACATTACATTGGTAGCGGAGCGTAGTTTCTTCTGAAGCTACATTTTGCTCGCCGCACCGGTTATCCAGTATTCTCTATTGAATTATTTTTTTTCATTCGTCATTCTTCTTCATTCCTCTTATTTTTTTTATTTTTTTAAATCATGGCAGAGACTGCACCTTCATCGTCGTCAAATACTCTGTTTAATAACACATATCTTTCTGTGACCTCAGTGTCACCACCGATATATTCCAATTGCCCCAATAGAAAGGTGCCTGAAATATCATACCACCGGCCTTTATTATATTTGACTACGTCATCAGGAATGAATTCCCCATTTTATTCAATCCCTTATTTTAATTATACTTCTCATCAGCCTCCAGATATTAAGGCTGAGGTCCGCCGATGCACCACCTCCTGTGGTTCTCGAATCCAATTGCCCTGGTATCTAGGTCTTTTCTAACTATGCCCCTAATCGGATGGGCGTTATGAGTCGAAAGGTTATATATCAAAACGATGCTTGACGTCATACACTAGCCCATGCACAAGGTCCAGTGCTCCACAGCTGAAAGATATAAAACAATAACAATAGCTAACATACTGACGGTGATGCGAAGTACTTCAACAAAAGCTCAATAGCTGCAAAGTTATCTTAGGCCAAGCTATGGTAGATTAAATGGCTGTTTTTCGCTGTTGAGAGAGGAATCTCATGAGCAAGATGCATTTCTAACCTCAGTATCCCATCTACTACTCAAACAATACTAAATACTAGTACTAAAAATGAATTGTACAGAAAGAGCATAATACATCACAAAGACCTCCAACTTCAACATGGTCTAGAGGTGAGGTTGAAGATGCCACCTTAATTCGCACTTACTGTAAAAAAATTACTGGCCAATGACATATCGCACCTGCAAAATTTTCAGACGTCCCTATTGTAAGTTTTGATGGAAAACTTGGGACATCTACAAGATCAACTGTCAATGTTAGACAGACAAATATGTCTCCTTACTGCCGTATAGATATAGAAACATGGGATCACGACAAATTTATAATTGTCAATAAAATCAAAGTAAAAAAACAAATATCTAATAACTTAATGTAATCTGACATAATGAAAGAATATGTCCATACTGTGAAGGAAATCATTTTAGAATGAAATGTCCGCCAATGTAATAGCTACAAAGACGCACAATTCAAACAAAAATGACAACATGTAAAAGAGCACTATCTTTCTATTATTCATATGATTTAATCTCAGAGTTCTACTCCCGATAAAATCCTCAAATGACGACGAAAAGAAAACATCAACAAATTGATTTAAACGGTAGTGGAGTGATGAGAGAACGATCAGACAGAATTGGATACTACACAAGTAAGCGAATGTAGAAACCGATAATAAAAGCTGTTACCGCTGTTATTAAATTGACACCTTCTTCCGAATTATAACAATTAACGACAATATCCACTTCCATCCTCTAATATTACTAAC
>JABUQX010077532.1:15000-25816 GCA_015478945.1 Trachelipus rathkii | reverse complement strand
TATATAATTATATATAATAATATATATAATATATATAATATATATATATATTAATATATATATATATATAATATATATATATATATATATATATATATATATATAATATATATATATATATAATATATATATAAATAATATATATATATATAAATATATTTTTATATATATATATATATATATATATATATATATATATATATATATATAGTAAAGTATTTTTATCACCCTTGGTTTTTTTATAAAAGAAACGTTGTACTAGTTAAAACTGTTTTATTTAAAAAATGCACATATTATTTTAGAATTAAACCACATTTATCAGGTAAAAAGTCACAGTGACTTTTTACCTGATAAATGGATTTTTAATTCGAAAATAATATGTGCATTTTTTAAATAAAACAGTTTTAACTAGTCAACGTGTTCTTTTATAAAAAAATTCAAGGGTGATAAAAAAGAAAAAAAAAAAAAACTTTACTAATAAAAAACTACGCAGAAAAGTAGATAACCTATAATATATAATAATATAATATAAAATATATATATATATATAATATATATTATATATATATATATATATATTATAATATATTAAATATTATATATATATAATATATAATATATATATATATATATATATATATATATACATAATAATATATATATTATATATATATATATATTATAATAATATTATATATATATATATATATTATATAAATATAATTTCTTTGTATATATTTTATTATTTTGTTTTTGTTATTATTCCACAAAATAACTCACTGTTCATTAGCATTTATACTTGCTTCGTTCAATTTTTTTTTTTTTTTTGAATTTTCTTTAGCTTTAAATATGCCAATTAAGCAGTTATTATAATTTTTCATTCGTTTTATGATTTCTATAACCTTGATTGCTTTAATTTCATTTTTGCTAATTAAATTTGTTCATTGTTCAATTTTGATTACTTAAATAACTTTACTTTTTTTCATGTTTTACAGGTTTTTAGTTTTATAAGATGTTTGTTTTTCTCTCAGACTCCATCATTTATTTCGTTTACTTATGAAATCTCGAAGGTATTCATTACTATTCTATATCTCATAAATTACTTACCATTTATTAGTCTTGGATTTTTGAAACGACAATTACTAGTCTTTCAAGGTTTCATGTTTTTTTTTTTTTTTTTTTTTTTTTTTTTTTTTTTTTTTTTTTTTGTAATATTTGAAACCCAACCTGCCCCATTTCGTTTTTTGGCTGCTCCGTTGCATGATACGTTTCACGTACTATATTTTTTCTTCGTGTTCCACGTCGATCAGTTGACATCTTCCTTCGTTGTTTTATCGTCGGAGGAGGTAGAGCAAAATTTTGTCAAAAATCTTTTTTTTTTTTTTTTTTTTTTTTTTTTTTTTTTTTTGGTAAGGTTTCAATCTCGGATTGATACTTCCGATGACAAGTGGTTTTATTGTCTAAACTAGTTTGAATAATTCGATTTTCAATACTTTCACAACAACTAGAAATCTGTCATTAATTCACTCTAGTTTCAACTTTGTTGATAATTCTGAATTTGCATCTTCGTTTTCGGCTGTAATCTTTTATAACTTGAATATCTTGATCTGAAATTTGAATTCCTTAATTCTCCAGTTTCTCAGCTTCCAAAATGAATAACATTCTTGTTATTTGAATAACTTTTTCACTTTTTAACTTTCGAATGTCCACATCAGAAATCACACCCTTATTTTTTGATGTGATCGTATCCGACTTAGAAAGTTACTTTCTTATTTAAAATTTTACAAAACTTTTATCCTGTCATTTCTCTTATTGAACTTTTTGAAATCATTGGTTTCGATTAATTAATACCTCAACTTAAGGAACTTCACTCATGTTTTAAAACTTTGAAAGTTGCTCCTCTGAGAACTTCAGGCTTTCGTTGTTTAAATGAACATATATTTCCATACTTAACAGGGAGTTATTAAAAGACTAGTTATGTTACCCTGGTTGAGCAACATATAAACATACAATCTTCAGCTTCAGATCAGATCGAGCTTAGCGGAATTTGGTCTGCTACTTCGTATGTATCGGTTCGCCGACTTTGTCAATCTCATCCTCACTTCACATCCTGCCGAAACCTTTTCTTGATTATCCAAGGAACCAGACCTGTCCTCCCTTGCGTGATCTTCGCATTAAATTTCTAGTCGGTCGCATTCCATGTAATATATATCTTTGCCTTGTTTCTGAAGAAGATCTCATTCCCGGCAGTCTTCCTAGTAGATAGTTTCTTAGAATTTGTCTTAATTAATAGAAGTGAAAAGTTGGTCTGGTGTGTCCATTAGTATTATATATAATATATATATATATATATATATATATATATATATATATATATATATATTAATATTATAATAATATATATATATATATAGATATATATAAATATATATATAGATATTATTATATATAAAATAATATATATTATATATATATATAAATATATAGGATATATAGTAATATAATATATATATATATTAATATATATAATATATATATATATAGTATATATATATATATATATATATATATATATATTAAGTTATCATTTGTGGGATGCTTTTAAATATTGCTTAAGCTTAAAGCTTAAGAAATTATTCTACTAACTTTACACTTTTAGCCATTATTAATTCTAATTATTTAATCATTATAATGGAATTGATTAAAGATGTAACAAATTATGGTAATGAGAGGAACCTCAGCACTTATATGAGTGAGGTGGCAGTCAGATTATGTGTATTTACATCTATATCATAAACATGTTACACTGCTTCTTTAATGTAATAGTTTATATGTTACAAAACTATGATTGCCCATTACTTTTTAATATAAGAGGAAGCGAAAGACATTATTTATTTATAACAATAGGCATTTCCGTTGTTGGCTTAGAAAAGGACTATTAGATATCCGAAAATTACATTATAAAGCTTATTTGAGGCATTTTAACATTTGGATGACAACCTCATCTAACCAACCTAGGTGATACCCATTTCATTCAAATTAACAGAGCTCCATCCTGGAGACATTACCAAGATGCTTTCTTTATAAATAATAATAATAATAATAATAATAATAATAATAATAATTTAATAATAATATAAATATAATAATAATAATAATAATAAAATAATAATAATAATAAAAATAAAAATGGTAATAATATTTATAATTATGAAAATATTATATCAAATTATAATCCAAAATGAATTAGGGATCTTTGCATTAGCATATAATATATATAATATTATATATATAATATATAATAATATATATATATATATATATATATATAATATATATATATATATATATGATTGTATATTATATAGTATATATATTATATATTGTATAATATATATATACATTTTATATATATATAATATATATATATATATTATTATATATATATATATATAATAATATATATAAAATATATATATTATATATATATAATATATAATAAATATATATATATAAATATATATATATATATATATATTATAATATATATATATATATATATATATATATATATATATATATATATATATATATATATATATATTATATATATATATATATATATTAATATATATATATATATATATATATATATATATTATTGTGCTGTAAGTAATACTTTCTTTAAAACACAAGAGTATCCATAAGGTTATACTAGAGTTGGTGTAGGTAGGGGAAAAGTGGGGTTTTTATTTCCGGAAAAATTTGGAAAAAAAAGGTATTTGGATGATTTTTGTGTTCGGTGAATTAGCGATGTTGAATATGTGTTGGATGTTAAATCATGGGGGATAGGAATGGGATTATCGGATCGATATGTTGTTCTATGTAAAATTACGTTAGTGGGGGCTTGGATGAGAGGAAGATAAATACGGAAGGAAGTTGGGTAGAATTAAAGAGTGAGAAGTTAACCGTGAAACAAGTGTGAGTAAGGATAAATATCTGAAGAAACCACTCGCAAATAAATCCAAAGGGTTTGAATGTGAAACAAGTTGAACTGAACAAATCTGGGCAAATGAAGGAAGCAGTTGTTAGCAGTGCGAAGGGAAGTTTGTGGATGCTCTAAAGTAGGAATGTAAGAATGTTACCAGTCAAGTGTTGGAATGAAGAGTGATGTAAGGGATTAAAAGTAAAAAAGAGGCGTGGTTGAATGTACTAAAAGGCAAATGATGAAGTTTCAAACGAAAGATGTTTGGAATTAATAAGGAAGGAAAAAAGAAATACTAAAAGGTGCATAGGTAGGAGAAAAGAAGAGGAAAATGAACAGTTGGGAAGTGGAGGCATGAATGTGGGACTGACAAAGAATAGGAAGCTCTATCTGAAGGAAAGCGGAAAGTAAGAAGCAATAAGTAGTAACCTGCTTAGAATAATGAAAAGGATGGGGCTTTTGTAACTGATGAAATGGATGTGTGGGGAGTGTGGAAAGAACATTTCGAAAATCTGCATTTATAATATTGGTAGTAATGAAGAGGTGATGGAATGTGTAGGGTTTGATGCCCGCAAGAAGGAATAGGTATTTTGGGGGTGAGGTCATTAGCAAGGAGGTGGTAATGGGTAGAGTGGGAAATTTGCGACGAATGCGTAAATCTGCAGTATAGATGAAATTACTCTTGAAATGATCAAGAACAGAGGCGAGATGGTGATTGCAACAGCGTTGGATTGGAGTTGTGTAATAAAGCACTTACGGAAGGGTATAGTTCCGAGGGATTGGAGAGAGAGCAAATATTCCCTTATAAAGGTAAGGAATAAAGGAGCTGTTTAGAATTATTAGGGAATTAGTATGAGTGTGTAGGGAAAATATGATGGTATTTAGTCGAAAAGATGATCGAGTTTGAAGGACTGATTGGTGAAGAACCAGGTGCGTTTAGGAGTGGAAGATGTTGGGATCAAATCTTTACATTAAACAATGACTGAGAAAATGAGGGAGAAGGAAGAATAAATTGTATTTAGGTTTTAGATTTCAACAGGGCGATAGTGGATTAAATCTGTGTTGATGGTAGGCTTCTGAATGAAATCAAAAGTATGCTGATAGTGAAGCATGTATAAGAATAAATGGTGTCAAAAGGATTGTTTAATATTATAATTAACGGATGAGCAAGAGTTTATTGTTCTGTTTTCAATTTGATATGGATGGGGATGAAAGAATTAGATATGAGTGCAGGGAATGGGTTAGAAATGATGGAAATGGAGTGAGTGGAAGGTGCCCTACCTATATATGCGGATGTTGGTTTGTGTGGTGAATCTGAAGAGATTTGAGAGGATTGTAGATAAATTTGGTAGGGTGTGTAAAAGAAAGGGGTTGAAAGTAAATGTAGATAAGAGTAAGGTTTTGGTTGTGAGTGAAGACAGTGCTCGGGTGAAGTTATGTTAGATGGTGAGCAGCTGGAACAATGTCGGTTTAATTATTTAGAAATATATGATTCGGATGAAAAAGGAATGGATTGATTGCAGAGGTAGTAGGAAGTTGTGAATGCAGGAAAGCTGGCTGGTGCAATTTAAATCGTTGGGGAGGTAAAGGGACTAGAGCTGAGTGCGCTAGGTCTTCATGAGGTTATGTTGTTACCCTGTTGTTAATGTATGAGTTAGTGAGGACTATGTTTGGAATAGGAGGTCTAGATGGTGTTAAAGTTCAATGTGTCAAGATTGGAACAATCTTAGAGGCGGTTAGGTTTTGAGAAAGAATGATAAAATGAGGAACCGACGAGGTGAGCAGGACATGAACGTATTAGAGAGTTATGTAGTGTGAAGAAAAGGGGTAAATGAGAGAAATAAATGACAGTGTATGTTGAGATGGTTTGGACATATGGAAAGGATGAATGATAGTCAGATTGGTTTAAGCGGAGGAATAGTGGTGAGTGGAGTTTTGAATCGGACCCGGCTGGAGGACCGAAGAAAAAAAATGGGATTGAGTCAGTAAGAAATGTGCTGATGAGAAAAATGTGAGTTTGCAGAGGGCGAGAATAAAGGGGCATAATAGGAGTGAATGGTGGGGTTTGTGAGGGGGTATGGTTGTGCCCACCTGTGCCAGGGGATGAACCCTATACACGTTGACGATATGCCATAGTGAGGATCCTTCTCGGTCCATGAAGCCCTAGGGGGGATTTTTCTGACTGCGACGAGTTTCTCACTAATAGGTATAGAGAGGGCGGTAAGGCTGGGCTTTCTTTTCGCTTGTGTCATATTCTTCTACTACTTTGTTTCCTTCCGTTGCATGTCACGCACCTTACCCCCTGTCTTGGGGAAATTGCATATTATATGATATATATAATATATATATATAGAATATATATATATATATATATACTATATATATATAATATATATATAATATATATATATAATATATATATATAAATATAAAACATATTATAATATATATATATATATAATATATATATATATATATATGATATATATATATATATATATATATATATATATTATATATATATAATATATATATTATATATATATTATATATTATATATATATATATATATATATATATTAAATATATATATATATATATGATATATATATATATATATATATAAATATAAATATATATATATATATATAATATATTATATATATATATATTATAATATATATATATATATATATATATATTATATACATATATATATATATATATTAATATATATATATATATATATATATATATATATATATATAATATATATAGTATATATGTATATATATATATATATATATATATATATATATATATACTCATCACCGTCTTCCACATAACTGCAGGGTGGTGTCAGTTGCAGATCGGGAATGCTGTTGGCTTATTTGCTATTTTCCAGGTTGCTCTATTAATTGCAACCTTAAAAGAGTTTTTCCATGAACTATTCTTCTCCAAGTGATCCAATCAGGCGTTATCTTTTTCCTTCATTCCATGCCAAATCCTTTTGCTATTAAGAGCTATTTTACAACCAAGTCCAGCTCCATTTGTTTGCCCTTCTCCTATTGTTATACACTTCGGACATAAAAATCCTTCTTAGTGATCTATTATCATTCTAAACACTTGTACATACCATCTTAGTACCCATTGATTTGCTCTTACCATCCGACATTTCTCCTATCGGCACATATTCCTTATCCTTACATTTCTAATTTTATCTATCTCTCTTTATTCCACAAATTTTCTCGTGAACATTTCATTTCCAAAAACCTAACCCTTTATTTCAGTTCAGATTTTAAGCACACGTTCACATCCGTTACAGAAACTGTTCAACAAGCATTACACGTCAAACAATTTATTTTACCTTCGCACGTTAAATTTTCCATTTTCCATAATTCTCTAAAGCTACTTAATTACTCTTTCACCTTCAGCAACCCTATGGTCAATCTCTTCTTTCATGCCTCCGAAAGTCCCAATATCCATTCCTAAGTACCTAAAAACTGTAGTCTCTGTTAGGCTTTCCCCATTCACCTTTATAATATCCATCTCAGATTGAGAATCGTCTCCTTTGGGTTTTGAACTAATTTTTATCACTTTACTTTTAGCAGGATTAATTTTTAATCCTTTTCCTTGACATACTCGTTCAAACTCAAGAACCAAATCACGCAGTTTTTCTTTTGAATTAGCAATCAACACAGAATAGTCAGCAAAAAGTAAGACGTTTATCTCCCAATTACCCTCATTCAGATTCAAATCAGCTCCTTTCCAAATCTACCGATATTCTTAAATAAAAAATCTACAAAAAATTAAACAATCTTGGAAGACATACCACAACCTTGTCTCAGACCTACTCTTACTTAAGTTAAACAACTCCCCTTTCTTCCTTAATCTTAAACATATGTTCTGTTCTTGCTATAAAATGTTTAATCTGCCTTTAATAACAATCCAGTTATTCATAACTTTCCAATACTCTACACAACTTTCCTCTCTGCACTCATATCATATGGCTTTTCCAAATCAAGGAAGCCAAGAAAAAAGGTATTTATACTTCCTTGAGAGTTTCGCTTCTGAGCATTTTTCAGGGAAATACCTGATCCACACATCTGGAACCATCCCTAAAACCCACATTACTCTTCTCCAATTTGTTTATCTTCATGGACTTTTAACTTTTCCATTAAAAATTAATTATATTATTTACCACACACTCAACAAACTTACAGTTTAAAAAAGTAGATCAATCCTGTCTCTTAGCCTAAGCCAGATAAATTGGTATATGACAGGAATCTTTGTCCAACCTTGTGGTTTACCTCGCAGCATTTCCCAGGCAAACCTTGATAATCTCAAAACACTTCTACGACAAGTTACCGTCCCATTTCAAGATTTCTACTTGAAAAAAGCATCCAAACAGAAGATTTTCCTCCTTTGCCTTTTTTAAAGCATTTCACTATTTTCAACCATTGTAATATGCCTACATTACATTTCTTAAATACCTTTCCACGTAATTTTGTCTAGTCTTCTGTCTTCTTTCTTTCTCTTCATCTACTCTTCCAGCATTTAGTAATTCCTTAAAATGTTCTCTCCATCTTTCCTCCACCTCCCTATCATCCTGAACTACATTCCCATCCAAAGCCTTTACTCCAATTATGACGCCTTCTCTCTTATTCCGAATCTTGTTAATCTCTTTCCAAAATAGTTTACTCTTCTCCTGATAGTTAGCAACAATCTTTCCACTCCATCGTTCGTCTGCCCTTCTCTTTGAAGCTTTCACTTTCTTTTTAACTTTATTTCGCACTCTCTTGTATTCCTCCCATGTTGCTTGGCTATTAATAGCTAAATATTTTGCAAAAACTTCTTTTTTCCTTTTAATAATAACATCCATACATACATACATACATTACATGACATACATACATACATACATACATACATACATACATACATGACAACATACATACATATATATATATATATTATATATATATATATATATATATTATATATATAATATATATATATATATATATATATATATATATATATATATATATAATATTTTTATCTCTTATTTTTATATATATATATATATATATATATATATATATAATATATATATATATATATATATATAGTATATATATATATATATATATATATATTATATATATAGTATATATATAAATATATTATATTTATAATATATATATATATATATATATATATATTATAATATATATTATATAATATATATATTATTATATTATATATTAATATATATATATTATATAATATATATATATTATTAGGGTCAATCCATTTTATTTCCGTACCAAAATAATGAAGTTGCCGCTCGATAATTTTTGAAAACTTTTATATTTTGCATGGCGTTAATGTTATCCCTGGAGAAGTTTAAAACCACCATTCGTTTTTGTAGATTTACTCTGGTTGTAACAGGGTGAGCCAAAATGTTTGACCAAGTGGAGCAAAATTTATCACTTAATTAGAGTTAACATTTTAAGTCATATCTCCATTAATGGTAATCGTCCAAAATTTTCATAGAGAGTATTTGTTAGGGATACTTTTAAGGTACATTTGCCTTTTCCTGTTTTTTTGAGAAATTAATAATTTCACCATTGGAAAATGAATCCGAAAAATTGTGTTAAAAATCGAAGAAATTTTCCATTTTCGTGGGTTGTATTATAAAAGAAGGAAATAATTTAACGATATAAAATTTTGTGTGATGATACATACTAAAGTAGGGTTTAACTTAAATCTTATTTGAAGTTTGGTAAATATTTTTAACAAAATTTACAGGGTGTCCAAAAATCAATTTTTCGGAAAATCGGTAACTTTGAACCTTAATATCTCTGATGGGGTAAGTGCTAAAAATCTGAAATTTTCACACATTATACTACTACCATAGATGTTCCTTTACCTGCAATATTGACTTTGGTATTTGCTTGGTTTAAGAAATACAGCCCTTCAAAAATGCCAAAAAAAAAATTTTTTTTTTAAGTTGTGTTATAATTCCTATGTTAGGCTTACTCGTAATATAAAGTACCTATATTGTTAAAGTGTGTAAATATTATTATTATTATTAGAAATTATTAAAATTTGTTGTCATAATTCTTTTTTTTTCAATTTTTATTTAGCATAAAACAATGAAAATAAAATTCATAATTTTGAAAAAATTCCTGTTTGAAAATGTCAATAAAATATAACTTAGACTTGTGTTTCTATCCAAATTAATACTATAACATTATTAAAATCTACTAACATTTAATATAAATAAAATTAGTTTGGATGAAACACCAGAGTTAATAATATTTATGACCGTTTCTCCCCGACGCCACTGACCGGTTTTTCCCGAATTCAATTTTTTGAAATTGGAATTTTTAAAAAAAATTTTAAAAATATTTATTTCGATATTTTTATTATTTTCATTAATTAAATAATATTAAAGAAACTCCAAAAGTGAAAAAAAAATATTAAAAAAAGATGTAAATTAAAATTTTAATTTTTTATGATTCATTAAAAAAAAAAAAAAGATTTTTGACCGATTTTCCCCCATTTTACAGTACTATATTATATATATAATATATATATATAATATATATATAATATTATATATATATATATAATATATATATATATATTAATATAATATATATATATATATAGTAATATATATATACAGAAATATATTATATATAATATATCATATATATATATATATATATATATATATATATATATATATTTATATATATTATATATATATAATTATATATATATATATATATATATATATATATATATATAATATATATA
>JABUQX010077532.1:7500-10000 GCA_015478945.1 Trachelipus rathkii | reverse complement strand
TAGTCACCATTTTATCATTTAAATATATCAATAGTGATGCTTCTGAAAATTCTGCTCTATCCCAACTCTTTTTCTGTTTTGCACCAATGATTTATTTGTTACTGTGTCTCCTATCCACTCAGGGTAGCCTTGAAGCAATAGTTCTATTGCTGTGTTAGAAAAAAAAAACATGGTTGTTTTCAAATTGTCTCAATAACTCATTTTTCTTATATTCCACACCAAATTTAATACGTTTAACGTTCTTTAAAAATTCTTTTCTCGTGATATTTCCTAGAAGGATCATATTATTTAGTTTCTAGGAAGTTTGGGTGTTCTGAGGTGCCTTGGGATTTTCTTCTCACAACTCCAGTTGGCTCACTCTATATAAGGGTGTTGTCCACTCTAGTGATGGAGTATAAATCAAACACCTGCGGCATGCGTTTCCACAAACAAAATATTGGTCTCCCTTAATAAAAGTGTAAGGTTTTCAAGAGGGCTTGTCGACTACTTGTTAAATCCTCCTGCACTTTCACTAACCTGCTCTCCTATCATTCTAGCCAGTAGAAACTATTACTATTACAATTCACTCTCCTTAATTTCATTGTTATTACAATTTTCATCGCTCTTCTTACCAGTCTTGTACCTCCATTTTTGAGAAGACCTCCTTTTTTTGAAACATATTTCAATTTCAGCCTCATCTTTCATCTTTCCAACATTCTCTACCCAGACTTAACTGCTCATGACCTCAATCTTACATGCACTCCATCGGTAAAGTCTGGAACAAACTTCCTACCTATTTTTTTCTTAACTTTCTTTGATTTGCCACAATTTTCATATAGACGCTCATAGGAGCCATGCAGGGGCTTTTTAATTTTGTCCCTGTTTCCTCCCAAATTTTCTCCAAAGCCTCAGTCATGGAAATTTGAGTTAAACCCTTTCCGTTTTGCAACATTGGAGAGATATATATACTATTAATACTACTATTGTATTATATACTTATATACATATATATATATTATATATATATATATAATTATATATATATATATACTATATAATATAATAATATATATATATAATATTATATTATAACTATATAATACTATATATATATATATATATGAAGAAAAATATTTATTCCATACTGTTAACACAAAAAAAAATTTTAATCGGCAATTTCAAATAATGAAAAAAACATAAATGATAAATGTGTGCGAATTAAAATGTAATTTAAATAAAAGTTTGTAAAAGATAAACTGTTTGAAGAACTCACTCCCTCTCAAATATAACTTTGAACTAATCTCTATAAATGTTTATTCACTTTAACATCTTAATAGCAATTTTCGTAACTAATAAAAAATATGTTTGAAAGTTATTAGTTTTCGTTATCGTTATATTATTTTGATGCTATCAATTTTTAAAGTTGAGTTAGTAATGGTTTCTTCTCTTTTATTTACTTAATATATAATTAAAATGTATTAGCTATATACTTTCGCTTAAACCACTTTTTTTTTACTTTTTATTAGAAAAACCAAGAAATAAAAACAAAGATAAAACAAAAGCCATAAAAAACAAATGTTAATATTTTTGTTGATTTAAACCAAATAGTTTATAAAACCAAATAGCCAAATATATAAATATAAATAGTAAATGATATAAGTATAAGTGTATATTTCCCGATAGATATTAATATTATATATATATATATACTATATTTATATATATATATATATATATAATATACATATTATTATTATATATACTTTGCTATATATATACTATCTTAATATGGGTGTCCCAAAATGTCGTCGCACTTATACAAGGTTTTCCAAAAAAATATATTGACCGAATTCAATTTTTCTCTGCTTTTCATGAAAATCAGATTGCATTGTGGCTGAAAAACTAAGCTTAAAAGAAAGAGTTCAACTTGCTTTCATGTTTGGTAGACAAGGGACTACACACCACTCAGTAGCTGATAAATTCAACCGCAGACATCCTGAGAGACAACTAATGAGCCATACCACTGTCTGCCGTTTAATCAAACTCTTCCAAGAAACTGACTTAGTTGCTGACCGTTCGAGGATGTGGGACCAAAAGAAGTGCAACTGATGGAAAGAAACATCACTATTGGTTTTGGCGAATTGTTGTTGAAAAGTCTTTGCAAAATCAGGTCAGAAGAGATAAGGCCAGATGGCAGGTATAACATTAGCAAAGTCATCAGTGCATCGATTTTTTCTGCATGAATTTACAACAATTTCATCCGTACAAAAGTACATCTTGTGCAAGCTCTACATGGTGATGACACAGATAGGCAGATGGAATTTTGTGAATGAATGCTTGCGTATGGATTCAGTGATGAAGCCATTTTTTATTTGAATGGCCAGGTGAACCGTCAAAATATGCGCTATTGGTCAGATAACAATCCACGTTGGACTGAGGAGGGATACCATCAGCACAACCCGAGGATCATGGCGTGGGCTGGAATCTGGGAGGAGGAAATCATTGGCCCCATGCTTCTTCA
>JABUQX010077531.1:25000-31486 GCA_015478945.1 Trachelipus rathkii | reverse complement strand
AGATGATTCTGATAATTCTTAATCCCACGAGTTAGATTCTGCGGAGAATCGTAGCTCCTCCCATTAAGCTCGGAGGTTCTGAGCCGTTTCGGTGGAACTTCAATCTTTTTATTATTTCCCGTTATTTTTCTCCTTCTATATAATAACCCCCGAATTATCGTATTCACCATCTACAGCCATACGTGTCTTACTACCTTTCCAAATATAACCAATTTAACGTACGTCTTCCGTTCTATCATTTCGAAGAGCTCTTGATCGTCGAATATGGGTCCACTTCGGAGCTTTATGACGGTGGACCATCTTCTCCTTTAAACGACATCTTTTCTCTTCCGATAGAAAGTTCTCTCCATCACATGATTCATCATCTTTATTTTTCACATCTTTCACAATCGTCAATTCTTTTGACATATCATATTTTAAGGCAGAAATCTGCAGAGCGTAATCTTCATCCAATGAACGTAGTGTCTGCATTTCATTTTCTAAATTATCCGAACAATTCTCGTTCATCTCAAATTTCTTTCGCGCATTCTTAAAGTTTACTTCTTCAATGATATCTTTTCCTCTATCGCCATGGTTACGACTGCGTTCTCTCATTCTTCTGTGAACTCTAAGATTTCTATCATCTACGTTAGAAACGACTTTGTCGAGCTCCGACCCTTTCACCTGCAATTTCTTTTCACAACACTTTCCGTCGGTTGTCTTAATATCACGCCACACTTGGGCAGAATCTCCTGTAACTAAGGGAGTTGCAAAGTGCTGTGTCTCTTCATTAAATTCCGAACACAAATCAGATTCGTTCCAGTCCAGAACAACTTCTATCGAATCTATTCTTAGTTCTTTTTCTGTTCCCAATTCTTCAATGTCTGGTTTAAAACCTTCTGAGTAATCTGTTGACCAAATAGGAGACAGTGTCCGTTCGACTCCACATTGATCCTCTATTTTTGGAGGTTCGTCCTCTCCAGTTAAATTTTCTAATTCGGTTTTCAACGCTGCCGATTCAGCTTTTTCCTTGACTGTGCAGTCCGGTGGGTTTGCTCCCTTTATATTTCCTCGCGCGTGGGTGTCTCCTTGATTGACCTCACGCTCGGCGCTTCTTCCGCACCATTCCTGTTTCCTCGAAGTCTCAGATTCTTGCTTAACTTCGACACCATTTTCTTCGGCAACTTCTTCAAAGTCCTTTGCGGTGTCAACAAGATCTGACTTGGCTTCAATGTATTCTAATCGTTCATAACGCTCAAGGTGGTTCCCCATTTCATCCATTCCGTCGGTAAATAGAGAGAGCTCCGGCACCTTGGCTCTTACTTGAAAACTTTCCGAGGCATCGTAAGTTATCCTCAGCTGATTCATGAGCTTCAGTCTCTTTAGCTCGAACTCGCGTTCCTTCTCTTTTTCGAGAGCCTCTCTCTCAGCCTTCTTCTTAATAGCCTCTCGTTCTTCTGCTATAAATTCCCTGGCCTCTTTACCCTTCAGACCATACTCTCGACATAACTTACACAACAAGTTATAATCCATTCTTTAAAGTAAGTTTTTCAAAGTTTATACAATGCTTCCAGTCAGGACGGTGAATTTAGAAGAATCCAGTCAAATTTTGCTTGAAATTTCCAGTGTATCGCTGATCATCATAGAACAGGCCCCCCTAATTATGTTTTCGCTTCTCTAATTTCAGAAGCTCTCCCGGACAGGCGATCCAATTATGTCACAATAAGTCCGTCCCTTGTACCTCCGCGGCCCTCCAACAGATGTGTGGTCTTCCTTCTGAGGTCGTTGTCTAGGGTTGTGACACTTCCCAGGTCGTTACTGGCTTTGATTCTTCTGGCAGACTTCAGTCTTCGTAAATTCCCGTCGAGCAGCTTCAGCCGTTGTATAAGAGCTTCCTTACTTTCCTCTTAAGTTTCCTCTTGAATCTTCTTTTGGTCCTCAAGAATAAGTGAAGTCTTCTCTAAGGTTCTTACTATTCCTTTTTCTTCTTATTATCCTTCAGTAAATCCAAGTTGTACCAGGAAGGTTTCGAAGTAATGAAATAATGAATAGTTATTCTAAACCCTTTAATTTCCTCACCAAACTTAAGTAATACACGTCAAGAGTCTTGATATGAAAGAAGCGGCGAACAAAGTAATGAAACCAGAATGAACCGCGTAGAACCAGGAATGAACAACTGTATGTATAAAGCTCGCTCTATTATACCATTTTCTCTTAAAACGCTTACCTGTATATTGTTATAAATATTTTTACAATCTTTCTTAAAAATTATTCAAAATAAACTTACAATATTAGATATTATTGCAAAAACTCATAAAATTATTCTAAATAATTTTCCAGTCTAAAAAGTATTGAATTGATGATAAAATTACTCCATTCTTAAAAAATGATAAAAATACTAAATTAATTAAGAAAAGCAGGTCCGCACCAAAAATATGACTAAAAGCATTCCTAGTGGTGAGAATGTAGCTTAACCATTTTCATCTCTAAATTCATCTGTGATAATAGGAATACGGAAAGTTACGTGGTGGTGTATACCAAGAGTTGGAAAGAACACCTCCAGGAAATAGAAGAATTGATGAGACGAGTGAGGGAATCAGACTTCACGGTAAGATCTTCGAAATGTAAGTTTGGAATGAAGAATGTTGAATTCCTAGGACACAGGAGCATCAGGATGAGAAGACGTAGAATTCATCTGTGGGTTGAGATGAAGGAAAGAAGTATCCTCAGGATCCGTTTCTTCATCTTAATAAGGGGGATATTATCACAGATGAATTTAGAGATGAAAATGGTTAAGCTACATTCTCACCACTAGGAATGCTTTTAGTCATATTTTTGGTGCGGACCTGCTTTTCTTAATTAATTTAGTATTTTTATCATTTTTTAAGAATGGAGTAATTTTATCATCAATTCAATACTTTTTAGACTGGAAAATTATTTAGAATAATTTTATGAGTTTTTGCAATAATATCTAATATTGTAAGTTTATTTTGAATAATTTTAAGAAAGATTGTAAAAATATTTATAATAATTTTTGGTAAGCGTCTTAAGAGAAAATGGTATAAAAGAGCGAGCTTTATACATACAATTGTTCATTCATGATTCTTTACCGGTTCATTCCTGGTTCATTCTTTGTTCGCCGCTCTTCATATCAAGACTCTTGACGTGTATTACTTAAGTTTGGTGAGGAAATTAAAGGGTTTAGAATAACTATTCATTATTTCATTACTTCGAAACCTTCCTGGTACAACTTGGATTTACTGAAGGATAATAAGAAGAAAAAGGAATAGTAAGAACCTTAGAGAAGACTTCACTTATTCTTGAGGACCAAAAGAAGATTCAAGAGGAAACTTAAGAGGAAAGTAAGGAAGCTCTTATTCAACGGCTGAAGCTGCTCGACGGGAATTTACGAAGACTGAAGTCTGCCAGAAGAATCAAAGCCAGTAACGACCTGGGAAGTGTCACAACCTTAGACAACGACCTCAGAAGGAAGACCACACATCTGTTGGAGGGCCGCGGAGGTACAAGGGACGGACTTATTGTGACATAATTGGATCGCCTGTCCGGGATAGCTTCTGAAAGTAGAGAAGCGAAAACATATTTAGGGGGGCCTGTTCTATGATTGATCAGTGATACACTGGAAGTTTGACTAGATACTTCTAACAAATTCACCGTCCTGACTGGAAGCTTTGTATAAACTTTGAAAAACTTACTTTAAAGAAATGGATTATAACTTGTTGAGTAAGTTATGTCAAGAGTTAGGTCTGAAGGGTAGAGAGGCCAGAGTTTTTATAGCAGAAAGAAGAGCTGCTGAGGCCGCGAGGCGAAAAGAAGAAGCCCTTGAAAAGGAAAAAGAACGAGCCGAAAAAGAGAAAGAACGAGAGGCTATTGAGAGGAGAGCTGAGAGAGAGGCTCTCGAAAGAGAGAAGGAACGCGCATACGAGCTTAAGAGACTGGAATTCTTGCTGGATATGCAATCTCCTATGGAAGTAAAGGAAAGGATATCAGAGAGAAACTTTCCATGTTCCGATTTAGAAAAGGAACGATTAGAATTCAATGAAGTCGAGCCAGAGTTTGTTGACACCGCCGAGGACTTTGAAGAAGTTACCGAAGAAAATGGTGTCGAAGTTAAACAAGAATCTGAGACTTCGAAGAAACAGGAATGGTGCGGAAGAAGCGCCGAGCGTGAGGTCAATCAAGGAGACGCCCACGCGCGAGGAAATATAAAGGGAGCAAACCCACCGGACTGCACAGTCAAGGAAAAAGCTGAATCGGCAGCGTTGAAAACCGAATTAGAAAATTTAACTGGAGAGAACGAACCTCCAAAATTAGAGGATCAATGTGGAGTCGAACGGACACTGTCTCATATTTGGTTAACAGATTATTCAGAAGGTTTTAAACCAGACATTGAAGAATTGGGAACGGAAAAAGAACCAAGAATCAATTCGACAGAAGTTGTTCTAGATTGGAACGAATCTGATTGGAATTCGAAATTTAATGAAAAGACCCAGCACTTTGCAACTCCCTTTGTTACAGGAGATTCTGCACACATGTGGCGGGATGTTAAGACAACCGACGGAAAGTGTTGTAAGAAGAAATTGCAAGAGAAAGGGTCGGAGTTCGATAGAGTTATCTCTAATGTAGATGACAGAAATTTTAGAGCTCACGAAAGAATGGGAGAACGAGGACGTAACTGTGGCAATAGAGAAAAAGATGTCACTGAAGAAGCGGACTTTAAGAATTCGCGAAAGAAGTTAGTGATGAACGAAAATCGTTTGGATAATTTAGAAAATGAGATGCAGATACTACGTTCATCGGACGAAGATTATACGTTGCGAATTTCTGCCTTAAAATATGATATGTCAAAAGAATTGACGATTGTGAAAGATGTGAAAAATAAAAATGATGAATCATGTGTTGGAGAGAACTTTCTATCGGAAGAGAAAAGATGTTGTTTAAAGGAGAAGATGATCCTCCGTCATAAAGCTCCGAAGTGGACCCACATCCGACGATCAAGAGTTCTTCGAAATGATAAAACGGAAGACGTATCGTTAAATCGGTATATGGAACAAGGTCAGAAGACACGTGATGGCTGTACTGGTGAATACGATACATATCGGGGGTTATTATATAGAATGGAGAAAAATAACCAGGAAATAATGAAAGGATTAGTAGTCCCAAAACGGCTCAGAACAGAGTTAATGAGAGTCGCGCACGAATCTACGCTGGGAGGACATCTTGGTATAAATAAGACGCGAGAAAAACTGTTGAATTATTTTTATTGGCCGAAGATGACGGACGATATAACGCGGTGTTGCCATTCATGCAACGTATGTCATGAACGAAAATGGGAATGGTCGAAGTACCTTTAATTGCTTATAGAGAAGTACCACAAGAAGGTACGGGATTCGCGCCATTTGAACTACTATATGGATATACAATGAGAAGATCACTACAAATTTTGAAAGAGTTATGGACAGAAGAAATTCGTGAAGATGAAGTAAAGAATAGTTACCAGTACGCATTCGAAGTGCGCGAAAAGTCGGAGGAAACAACAAAAGTAGCTCAGGAGAAGTTAAAAAGGGCTCAAATCAGACATAAACATTATTATGATCGGAAAGCGAAGGATCGAAAGTTCAAAAAGGGGGAAAAGGTACTCATACCGTTACCGACCGAAAGCAACGAATTATATATGCAATGGAAAGGACCATTCGTCGTTGCTGAAGAAAGAGGAGGGAATAATCACGAAATACCGACGGATGAAGATGATATAGAGAAGACAGCATTCATTACACAAGATGGCCACTACGAGTTCCTGAAGATGCCGTTTGGATTGGTGAACTCGGGGGCGACTCTTGTAAAAGCCATGAGGAAAGAAATCAAAGGAATGCGGAATACGGAAAGTTACGTGGTGGTGTATACCAAGAGTTGGAAAGAACACCTCCAGGAAATAGAAGAATTGATGAGACGAGTGAGGGAATCAGACTTCACGGTAAGATCTTCGAAATGTAAGTTTGGAATGAAGAATGTTGAATTCCTAGGACACAGGAGCATCAGGATGAGAAGACGTAGAATTCATCTGTGGGTTGAGATGAAGGAAAGAAGTATCCTCAGGATCCGTTTCTTCATCTTAATAAGGGGGATATTATCACAGATGAATTTAGAGATGAAAATGGTTAAGCTACATTCTCACCACTAGGAATGCTTTTAGTCATATTTTTGGTGCGGACCTGCTTTTCTTAATTAATTTAGTATTTTTATCATTTTTTAAGAATGGAGTAATTTTATCATCATTCGTTACAATCGCGGATGCCGGTTTTTGCATCAAATTCGTAAGGATTTGCAAAATATCTAATATATGTTAAGTATTATTATGAATAATTTTAAGAAAATGTAAAAATATTTATAATAATTTTTGGTAGCGTCTTAAGGAGAAAATGTATAAAAGAGCGAGTTTATACATAACAATTGTTCATTCATGATTTCTTACCGGTTCAATTCTGGTTC
>JABUQX010077531.1:12500-20000 GCA_015478945.1 Trachelipus rathkii | reverse complement strand
TGTTAGGGACTTCATTTAAGAAAATAAAAATAAAAAGTTGGGGATAGAACAGAACCTTGAGAAAAAATAATTGCTGTTTGATTGGCCACCTCTTTGCCCTTCAAACGAGGCCATTTATAATTACCTTTCCACAAGTTCCCAAAGTTAGGAATAGATAGTGAGGAATCGAATGGAAAAATGAAGTAAGGAAATTTAGATTTTAAGAAAGAAAAGAAGATAAAAGTGAGAGAAAATTTATTCATAGTAACTTCCAACTTATTTATTTTGGACCTGATCAACGGAACAATAAAATCTTGCGGAACATTCTCCCACTCATCTTCGATCGCAGTCTTAATTAAGGTCTCACAGTGAAGAAAATTTTGTTTGTTCATTGTGTCAAATGAATGAAAATTACCGAATTGCTGCTAACAACAAATCCACGACGGGGATGTGGAAATTAAGACAGAATAATCGTTTTTTAATCACAACTGAATCACCATTATTATTATTATTATTATTATTATTATTATTATTATTATTATATATATATATATATATATATATATATATATATATATATATATATATATATATATATATATATCATATTATGTTGTTATATATATAGATATATATATATATATATATATATATATATATATATATATATATTTATGTTTTTATATATATATATATATATATATATATATATATATATATATATATATATATATATATATATATATATATATATATATATATATATATATATATATATATATATATATATATATATATATATATATATATATATATATATATATATATATATATATATATATATATATATATATATATATATATATATATATATATATAACCAATAAATAATTATAAAAAAGTTTTGGGGAATATTGAGAGACCAATGTCTTAAAATAATATATAATTTTAAAAATGAAATGACAGTTAATATTTGTTGATACAGCTACATTAAGTGGCTCATCACTTAATCCACATTAAAATTATATTTTAAATAACTATAATTACATTCTTTTACAATTTAGAATCTATGTCAATAAAGTAATTCCTCATAAAAAAAATGTAGGATTAAATAGCATAAAAATTTGCATGGATTTTAAAAATTTTACATTAGAAGTTACGTCTCTAAAACCATTAAAACCTGACAACAAATTTATATTAATCTTTTTTGTAACAAATATTATTTTTATTTAATTATTTTATAATTGTAAAGTTCCGGTATTGAAAATCGTCTTTTATAAGTTGGTATATTCGAAAACTATTCTATTCTTAACTATATAGATATGAAACTCCCTTAATTACCTTAATATTTTTTTATTAATTTAATAAATTTCAAATCTTAAATCATTTAAGCTTTAGTTAATCTGATGCCCAATTTGTAATAACATCAAGTAAACTTTCTTTCCCCGATGAAAGTAATAAATCTGATATGTATTTACCCTTTCGAGTAAAAAAGCCCTGTTTATATTCACAAATCAAATCATTTTCCACAAAGCACTCCATAAAGAAATCAGCTCTCCAAAGTTTCCCTGTTATTAGGGCATTTTGACAAATATCATCTTGCGTACTCACAATTTTCTGCTTTGCCTTTGCTGTGACATCCGATGCAATCAGTTCCACGAATAGTACATCAGCATTCGTAAAAATTTTAAAACAAAATAACCTTGATATTAGAAATACCAGCAGGGAATTATGTTTCTCTTGGTAATAGTGCACGAATTTCAATCCCTCCTTTGTAAAAGCAGAGTATTGTGGCTTAGCATACGATGGACGAAATTTTTCTGACTCCATAAAACTGACGTACTCCCTATGGTCAGAAGAAACAAGACACCAAACCTCTTTTAAAATGAATCTATAATTATAAATATTAGAAATTTCATCATCTTCAATCATGTCAACTATGGAGTGAAGTAACTCGTAAAAATGAAAATGGGGTATATCCTCCCAAACAAGATTTAGCGTTTTCATAAATATGTCCTGATATGGCCAAAATAAAAAAAGTTTAAGGACTGCAAGGTGTTTGTACCGTAAATACCCATCAAGGAGTAACTGCTTTAGAACTTCTTCATTCACATTATATATCAAAAATCTAAAAATTTCCATGTGAGAGATATTTAATACAAGTGAATTATTCTGACGATTAGGATAGCATTTATTACCAAACAATGAATATAAAGTCCTTTCAGAAATGTTTTCTTTCTCTGATAAACTTATCTTCACCCAACTATTTTTAAAGGCGACTTCATTCCATGAAGCGTAAGCAAGCCCCCAATACACAGCTGAAATATAATTATCATACTCGTCATTTGTAGCTGCCCATTCAAGAATATTTTTCCACGTAGAAGGATACATTCCCCGGAAGTCATTTTGATAAAATTTCCTTTACGACAACGTTCTTTCTCGTCTTCAGTCATCTCTCTCCACAATACACGAATGTCATCTATTAGAGAGTTGCTAACAGCAATGTGAGTACGCAAGAGAACATTTAAACTTTCATCTTGAACCAATTCTTTGGCTATTAGGGAATTATCTAATATTCCTTTATGATTAAAATAGGAACTTTTGAAAATTTTAAGGCCGTCAGAAGGTAGCAAACCAAAACGCAGATAATATATCATCGATCTAAGCATTTGAATAATGATAAAATGTATTAAATGCTTTGGAATAATACATCTTATTGGATCAGGTAAATTCTTTATTTTATCTAAAAACTGTTTTTCTAAAATTTCTTTTAACTTTAAAACATCTTCTCGGAATTCTAAAGAGAGAAATAAATATTGGGGCGATAAGATATTAGCCAAAATTACTTCTCTGACTTCAGGTTGGCAGCAAAATTCAGCCACAACTTTAACAGCACACATTTCTTCCAATTTAATTACCATCTTCAAGCCAATTGAGGGAATTCCTAAAAGAAAAAAAAATATTTAAAATTTTTATGTAGGACTGAAAAACAATGTTTAAAAATCAATGAAATTAATTACTACATGTAAAGGGGGATCAAAATTCACCCCCCCCCTCCAACTCCCCCCAAAATTGAAAGTTCGTAACTTTAAAAAAATAAGGAAATTTAGTATTTCAAAAACAAAACAAAAGAAATATTTAAACAGCTTCTCTATCAAATTGTCTTACACTACATCAAAAAAAATAAAAAAATAAAAATAAAAATAAAAATAAAAATAAAAATAAAAATATATATATATATATATATATATATATATATATATATATATATATATATATATATATATATATATATATATATATATATATATATATATATATATATATATATATATATATATATATATATATATAATATTTATATAGAGAAAGATTATATTTATATTTATATATATTTTATATATATATATATATATATATATATATATATATATATATATATATATATATATATATATATATATATATATATATATATATATATATATATATATATATATATATAGGTCAGTGTCCCGAAAGCAACATGCAAGTAACTAAAATAAATAAATAACAAAATAAATAACATTTTATTAATCAGGAGACATTTTTATCGATGAAATTAAAAAAAAAAAAAATAACGCTTTTGAAAAATTTAAAATTGTTAAAAATGTTGGAAAACTGTATGATAATTATCATTTTTGAGAAGTCCGATGAGTTTCGCCAGAGTTGCCAAAAGTGAATTTTTTTAACCAAACGATAACTCTAAGGGTAAACCATAAAGATGGATGTGAGTCGGTTTCGGCTCAATGGGGACGACGGGGACTTGTTCCCTGTCCTAACTCGTCTGCCACTTAAAAAGAAAAAAATTAACATTTTCTCCTGAGCATAATAAAAGAAAACTATTTGGTAACTCTTGCTCTCGTACTATTGCAGAAATGGAAGGTTACTCAAGCTGCCAGACCTAAGATGATACTAATTTTTAAGGTGTTATTAATAAATAGAAATAAAATACATTTTTTTAAGTTTCATCGATGAAATGCTCTAAAATCAAAAATGCTATTTATTTTCCTGTAGGTGTTATAATTGTTTATTTCAAAGTCGCTGGCACTGATATACCAGGTGTATATATATATATATATATATATATATATATATATATATATATATATATATATATATATATATATATATATATATATATATATATATATATATATATATAGTTTATATATATATATATATATATATATATATATATATATATATATATATATATATATATATATATATATATATATATATATAGGAACTTTCTCTTTAGAAGGATGTTAACATATATATATCGAACGAGCGATGTAATTTTATTTTTTCTATTATTTCAAGGCAATAGAACGACAAGGTTAAGCCAATGTTTTTCTTTTTTAAAACTAAAGTTGGAATACCTAAGATTACCGCCAAGATCAGCATATTTAGGGTCAGCGGGGGACGACGGGGGGGACTTCGTCCCCCCCTCTGTCCCACCGTCGGCTCGAGCCCCTTAATAAAATAAATAAAAAAAAAATTAAAACAAAATTAACATATAAAAATTAACATGATATAAAAAGCAACATGTGGCAACTTTTTCTCTTCTTCTATTGGAGTTTAAGTTAACACGTCACAGTGCATGGGTAGACGATTAGTGTTGAGCGATATTTCGATATATGTATTTTTATGTAACATCCTTTTAAAGGGAAAGTGCCTATATATATATATATATATATATATATATATATAAGTATATATATATATATATAAATATATATATAAAAGAGAGAGATATACTATATATATATATATATATATATATATATATATATATATATATATATATATATATATATATATATATATATATATGAAGTACATGGAGTTAAGCGTATATGAAAAAATTTACCTTTTTTCGATAATCGGATTTTTAAATATTATTCCTACCCATGCATGATGATGAAAACAGCGTGCCATATCTAACGCTTTCGGTTTAGGTCCGAAAACTCGCTAAGGTTATAATAAGATTTGTTAAGTAGACACATATTTACTATGTATACTTAACTAAACTTATCATAATCTGAACTTATTGGGTCCTAAACCGAATCGTAACCCCCCCCCCCAAAAAAAATAATTTTTTTTATTTGTCAAGTTAGAAGTGCTTAACGATAATCCATGTTTCGGTAGACTTCCAATGCAACTGTGCCACATAAAAAAAAAATTACTTTTTTTTTCTTTTTTGGTTACGATTCGGTTTAGGAGCCAATAAGTTCATATTATGATAAGTTTAGTTAAGTATAGTTAAGTATGTTTTGGTGCCGGAGTATTTGGAGCTGATTTCACATGAATTTGATGCGCTGAATTCAAATATGGTATTAGTTTTTGCCTAGCAGCTCACATTTCTAATATATAACACTTTAGTGATATATACGTAACACTAGAGGTTAAATTCATGGGTCAAATAAGAACAACTAAACACGGAATTTATATTAGTATTTGAAGCTGATTTCATTTGAATTTATGAATTTGATGCGCTGATTTCAAATATGGCATTAGTCTTTGCCTAGCAGCTCTAATTTCTAAGATATAACACTTTAGTGATATAGATGTAACACTATTTTAGGTTAAATCCATGGATCAAATAAATACAACTAAACACGGAATTTCTATTAGTATTTGGAGCTGATTTCATATAAATTTGATGAGCTGAATTCAAATATGGCATTCATCTTTGCCTAGCAGCTCACATATCTAAGATATAACACTTTAGTAATATAAATGTAACACTATTTTAGGTTAAATCCATGGATCAAATAAAAACAACTAAAAATAAGCTAAACTTACTCCATCTGGTGGATTTTCTTGAAAGAAAATGGGCGGCAGACTGAAAATAGGGGAATATATACTGGAACCAATTATTGTATATAGCTGCTTTAAAGTCGTGATATTTTCACATTTCATGTAAAATTCACGTTAAAAAAACACATCTAAGTAGTGATGATAGGGAAAAACTAATTTCATATTTGGATTCAGCGCCCCAAATATAGTTAAAATCAGTTATAAAACCCTAGGCACCAAAAAAAAATTTTTTTTTTTGTTGGCCTATGTTATCGTTCAAAATTTTTTACGTTTTTATACTACGCTTAGCTCCACAATTACCTTATCTGGCCCTTGGAAGTGCTTTCACTCAGTCAGTAAGACCAGCATCTTTATCCTCTGGCATCGAAACTCTTTATTCTAAAGTTCTTTAGAAGATTGCTACTTGGTTCAATGATTTTTATTGCTAGTCCTTCAGTTTAAACACTTCCAGGTAGGATTTTCGCCCTTTCATTTGGGCTAGCGTACGTTTCCAAACTGGCTCTGGAGTTGTTGGAAGCGATTAAATTAACGGGTTAGGGTGCTGCTTGTCCTGTCTCCCTAATGCGAAGAGATCATTCTCTACATGAACTAAATACTTCTATAAATACAATTTAAATGGTCACTATACAGTTCCTATTAATTGTTTTTAAATTTAATTTCGAAAAATATTTTCATACTTCTATAATTTCAAAAAAACAATTTTCAAAATTTGGTTGCTCTTAAAAATTTTTATTAAATATATTTTATCTTACAAAAAAGAACCAAGTCTAAATTTATGATACTTCTCCAATTTATTTCTATTTCATTTTATGAAATTTTCAAAACGGATCTTTTAATCTCTCTCTCTCTCTCTCTCTCTCTCTCTCTCTCTCTCTCTCTCTCTCTCTCTCTCTCTCTCTCTCTCTCTCTCTCTCTCTCTCTCTCTCTCTCTCTCTCTCTCTCTCTCTCTCTCTCTCTCTCTCTCTCTCTCTCTCTCTCTCTCTCTCTCTCGTTAATTTCTAAAATTACATCAGCTACCTCTATAAATTCGTAAAATGGACCCATATACCCAAATGGTGGCCAGGAAAAATCGTTCTCATTTTTCAAAAAGGGGACTACCTCAAACACTCGACAGAAAAAATGGTCGACAGCACATTAAACAAAATTTTAACTTGTATAAAGCGTCGACATATAATTTTTCAATGGTAAAATCGTCGACAAAATTTTCTGCTACTCGTCCAAGCCCTCGACACATTAAATCAACAATGCCAAATGATCGACACCTATCAGGTCGACACTTATCAATCGATTATTTTAGCGATTATATACCAAGTCCCTTTATATCGATATTTTATTACGATTTTTTTGAAGCATTGAAATCAGAATTATATATCAATATATATATATATATATATATATATATATATATATATATATATATATATATATACTCTCTATATATATATATATTCGTGTAAACTTGGCATGGAGGGGCTGTAGGTTTATATATAAATATAAATAAATATATATATATATATATATATATATATATATATATATATATATATATATATATATATATATATATATATATATATATATATATATATATATATATATATATATATATATATATATATAAAACAATCTAGTAAAATAATTTTTTATATTTATGTT
>JABUQX010077530.1:17500-19622 GCA_015478945.1 Trachelipus rathkii | reverse complement strand
AAAGTATATAGGTAAACAAGGTCAGGAACATTATATCATGTTAAACCTTGGTTAGTTAAATTAGTGTTAGGTACCACAAGGTTAGGGTACATTAGTATAGGTAAATACTGTTTGGCAAGTCGGAATAGTACCTGAGAGTCGTAAGACTATGACAAACGGACCAATTCGTTCCGTGTGGACGGACTGTGTCTGTTTTGGGAGAGAGATTTTCCTATATACATTCTAGTAGTAGTTCAGTGGAAGGAAGATTAAAGTATGGAAAAACTTAGAAGATGAGTCGTTCAGAGAGGTTGGCCGTTGTTGAGATGGAGTGCGAAGACACTTCATCCCCGGTAGACCTCCGCAAAAGACAAACAGCTCCTTGCGAACTTTCTATGTGGCAGAATTTGGAAAACAAGAACTGTTCTGCAGTCAGCATAATTGACCTCTTGCCAGTAACACAAAAATTCCAGATATTGTAGCATCACGCATCTGATGTTGACCATTTTATTGCAAAAATTACGGACGAGAGTTTACGATCAACAGAATCTAGTTACGTCTTTTAGGAGTAAAAGCCGATTATTTCATTGTGCGGGAAATTTTATGAAAAAGATCGCGAATAGGTGACGACCACCGCATGTTTAAAAAGAGTTTGATAGATTATGTTCTAGAAGAATGTGAAATATTGGAAAGAATTGAGTGAAACCTTAGAAGGTAATTAGATTGTGTTTTCTTTACAAACTGTTCTGGTTCGGGGGATATGTAAATGGGAAATTTGAGAAATCTTTGTTATGGGTGTATAATTCAGCATACCCCACGATATCGGACCAGGGTGTACGCCAATTTTTATTGATCTCGTACATTTTTATGACTCTCTACACCTTTTCTAGTTTGGGAAAGGCTACATAAAATATCGAGAGATTCTGGCCACTCATCATAGAACCATGGGAGCAGACTAGCCAGACTTCAGCCTGTAGCACAACAAAACGAATACTCTCATTTTTAATGGCGCAGAGTGAAATGCTATAAATAGGATCCTTCCTTTTCTTCCTTCCTCCTCTATACCTGAAGAGCTCTCGAACAGAGAAATAATCTCTATCATCCTTGGTAACAAGATGATAGACATTAAGGAAGTGACCGTCAAGTTGTCTGCCGAGTAAATTTAACCATTTGTGATAGGCTGTGGGATAATGAAGTTGGCAGTAAGCTTCAAAATCCGTTAAATAAGTTAAAGAAAATTTGACCATAATCTAATATTAGTGTCCCATGTCGTACCCCCTTTTAAATTAGTGGAATTTCTTGAGAAGGAATTCAAGTGTAAGGCTTCTTTCCATCTATCGATTTTTTGTTTTCATGATGGGCCTGAGTTAACATATCAGTGTTGTTTTCTTCTAGTAAGAATGTGTACAATGGGGAATGTTATGCTTAGTGTTAACAGTGGACGACTTAGACTTGGTGGCATCAAAATTGTTGAGGATTTTGAACATGTGAACCTCAAAATTGTAATTAAATTGTATGAAGATTGTGTGAGCGTGAAGCACCAGGTAATTTCTGTAATTTTGAGGTGACACCATTTTGAATCGATATTTTGGATAACTAACAAAGCATTGCTGTTCGATGTCAGCATGTCTTTAAAATTACGGTTAAAGGAGCAAATCCCTATCTGAAATCTAAAAGAGAAGTTCCCCAGGAATGGGAAAAATCAATTAAATTAGTGGTAGGGATCTCTGGAGACTCAGACTCAGTTGATGCATCTATCAACGTTTTTATAGTCCCCACGGGGATTACTTTTTCCAGTCATTTTTATGAAATGGAGTTTATAGTTTTAATACAATTTATCAAGGAGTTCTTTCAATTTCTTTCAAATTCGTTCAAACTTAAGAAAGAAGAATACTCAAATATAATTTTAAAGAAGACTAAGACAGTATAGAAGAATTATGAGAATAATGTCTTTTAATTATACTGTTTTGTGAGGTTTGGCAATGAGTATCTAAAAATCACAATCCATGGCAAGGCAAGAGCACCGAAACAAGACAATGGCCCTGTTCGGCGCCACTTTTATTTCTTGTATTTATTGGGTGAGACCAATACGAGGGCATGAATAAGATGCTTCACTTGACCTCCAGATGAAAAAGTAATTAGA